>RJWH01000813.1:420717-451162 GCA_004363575.1 Solenodon paradoxus
ACACACACACACACACACCCCAGAGCAATTTAGAGACACCAGAGAACCTAACTTGCACGCCTTTGAGCTGTAGAAGGAAGCTGGTGTACTCAGAAAACCCAAGCACACAAGGTGAGTATTCCACATAGACAGTGGACCCAGCTAGGAATATAATGCAGTAATATTGAAGGACCTGCTGTACCGGTAAAAGTGACAGAAAACTAAGAAGACATAAGGAATCTTGTATGGTACATTGTATATAAAAGAGACATCTAATAGGTCTCTATCAGATGAACGGATATTTCAAATTCCCATTCAGTTCATCATTCTGCCCACTTCTCACGCATACCCCGAGTCTTCCTTAACCATAAGGCAGTTAAGATCTATTTGGTAACGTAGTTTTGGGGATCCAGAGATCATTTTAGGTAGAAAATACTGACTTAGTAACAGTGCCACACTATACTGTCCTGCTGTAGCCTGTGTCTCCGGCAGCATGAGGTTAACTTAGAAGTGCGCTACTCAGAATCAATCCTCCCAACTGCTTCAGTGCAAGGATCTGGTGCCAGATATGTGTGATGGAACTGAAATAGCATGTAAATGATACACTTCAGTATTTTGTTGGATTCTGACATCTTTTTGATCTTTCTCACTTTCTGGAACAGGAGGACTCAATCCAGAAGACCCATTGTTTCTGTAATGATGTGTAAGGACTGACTCTCAGAACATTACCTAACCTCTGACCCATCAGCATGGGGAGGTGAGTGATAATGCTTAATAATAGCACTATAAAACATGGAATTTTGGTGACATAGAAACAGATTTTGAGGGGTGGGGGTGGGGATCTAAAGCAAAAAGTACTATACTTCAGTTTAAATACCTTTGCTCTTCCAGGGCCCAGAGGGGCTCCTGTCACAGAAAGAAAGTGATTATGCCAGGTAGTAAGGTAGTTTCTTGGAAAGGGAATCTGTGAGGACTTGTATTAAGATACAGGATAACCACCTCGGGTGGTGGGAGAGGGGGTAGGATAGTAAACATCATAGAGTGACCCAAGAACATAGAAACCAAACCACAAGTGGAAAATTCCATTGAATGAGCAGCATATCCCTGCTGTGAAAGATTTTAGTATATGGAATACTCTTTAAAGGGAGGAGTATAGAAATGAGCTTTAAAACAATGAAATTCTTCCTAAAGCCAGTGGACCTTTTTTTTTAAGTCTAGTAATCCTTCATTCTTGACATGAATTGAGAAGTGCTTATTTACATTGTCTCAGGAGTATTTCTAAAAATGCATTCATTTATAGACCTTGTTATGGGGATTTTATTAAAGATACTACTTCCTCAGTCATGGGGGGATTGCAGTTCAGTGGAAAATTGTCTTTCTTCTGAGCTGTATTTCTAATCTTATGGGCAGGATTTGGCTACTTGGATGCTCAAACACGTTTAGTAGCCTATCTTATGACATGTGATTCTATGTACTAAATTTTCTTTTTGGCAAAAAACTATCAAGTTATATATTTATTCTTTAAGTGATGTCTAATTCTCTTTGAAATAAAACAGTACAAATAAAAATCTACATAATACTCTCAAGAAAGGGGGAAAATGGAAGTGTCATAACCATCAGGGGGTATAATTTTATTTATAGTAGTGAGTTATATAGCAAAGTAGCATCATGGAAGATACTAGTATATAAATGCCCACCAGCAGGAAAAGGGGACAGCTCAAACTACCTTACTATTGCATCAGTTAGGGTGAGGGGAAGCCTCTTTGGCATGGATTGCTTTAAAGTCTGGTTTTTTAAATTCTAGGATCGGTATCTCCTGTCTTTTTCCTGCTTCCTGGCACTTTAGCATCTCTCCAGTAGGGTGTCCACGAATTCTCAATACCAACTTACGCCAAATCATTGTTATTAGCATTCTGGCCGCTGCTGCTTCGCTGTTATATTTTTCTCTTGTCATAATCCGAAATAAGTATGGACGACTGTCCAGAGACAAGAAATTTCAAAGGTAAGAGATAGAAGCATTTGATTTCTAGTTAGATGTCCTACCTTCATTTGAAGACTTTCAGGGTTAGGTTGGGGTTAAGGAGCATGTGCTGTAAGAACCAGTCTATACTGACTGCAGCATGGCATGAAAAACTAAACTCCTTGAAGCTGCTTAGTTGCTAAACACCAAATCTGCACTGCAAGAATCCTGGGGATAATTACTTAAACATAAACTTCTCCTGTGATATATGCCAAGTTCATTTTCTCAGTTACCGTTGGCAGTTTAGAAGCTCAATTTTGCCTTTCAGAACTTACTTAACCTTCTTTAAAACGATAATAAGCATGTTTCTGATTTAGATTTTCCTTATCACTAACATTTGCTTTGTTTTCTTTTAACTCCGACTGTTTGGCAGTTATTAAAATGTTCTAGTGCTGCTGCTGCACAGGCTGGAAATCACTGACTTGGTGTTTGCTTATTGTAGTTCTTTTAGGGTTAGGATGACACTCTGGCTAACTCAAGTGTACATTTGCTTTTCTGATCAAGGTACTTAGCGCGAGTCACTGACGTTGAAGCCACGGACACCAGTAACCCCAGTGTGAACTATGGCATTGTGGTGGACTGTGGCAGCAGTGGGTCTCGGATATTTGTCTACTGCTGGCCAAGGCATAATGGCAATCCCCATGATCTGTTGGATATCAGACAAATGAGGGATAAAAATCGAAAGCCCGTGGTTATGAAAATAAAGCCTGGTATGTAAATGATAATGTCTAGTTGATAACCAGATTCTGTCTTTTCATTCTCTATAATGTCTTTAACTCTTTCTTTCTCTCTCCATAGCTATTACCCTAAATACAGAGCTCACACCAGGATATGGTGGATCTCCTTGTTTCTTTCACCTGTTTCCCTTTTTCTATCCCTCTTGCATGAGATGACTAAAACCTTCATAAAATATTTTAAAACCCTGTCTTTTTTTTGTCTCCTGCAGCATTTATCATGGTGCCTACTCAATTGTTTGCTGGTTGACTTTAATTGTGGAGGGTTTTTTCTTTCCCTACTTGGTAGCCTGTGATCTCTATCCTTGATGACATGGTAATTTCAGATAATGCATAGGAATCTGTATATACTGCTATATATTTTTCATTAAAAAAGTTGTTCCTATGTATTCCCATTTCTAATCATCTGGATTATTTAATAAGGGTGACCAGTTGATAACTTTATGTACAGTTTTTAAAGAAACTGCAACTTCTAATTCAGTGTGTTATATAAAATTAAATTTGAAAGATATTCTCAATCTCTTTCTGTATCTGCACTATTCCATTGGCAGCTCCCTTCTTTTAGAAATGAAAGTGTCAGAAGTATCTTAAAATTGACATTTTACATCTTGATAGTTAATAATTATTAATTTAAAATAGTGAACCATCTATCTTAACAGAGATTCAGCACTTTTATGTCATCTTGCTAATGTGTTAAATAGTAAAATCTTATACCTAAACAGTCCAAGGAATTTACCTTTTTAAATATTAGAAAATGTTGATAAGTAACAATTTAATATAGCATAGAATTTTCTTTTCCATTTCAGAAATATATATGAAAAGCATATTTAGTTTTACCTGTCCTCATAAAACGGTTCCGAACCACATTGACTGAAGACCCCTCAAGTCATTTTTTATTCAATGATTCAGGCCCCACTTTCTCCTGCAGGCAACCCTCAATAAACTGTTCTTTGATGTTTGAATAACTGGGCATCAGAATGTCACTCAGAAGAAAAGCAAAGTCTCTACTTCATTTCTCAGGTTGAAAAAAAGGGAACTTAGGCCGAATCTCTTGTACAAGTATTATTTTAATATCAGAACATTTTCAGGAATAAAGGTTGGTTTTACTATCAGTCTTAATGACTTTCATTTTTTAGTTTTCTATTTTCTCACCCCATACATTTTATATGTCCCCAGTCAAGAAATATTTTCAGGGTTAAAGTAAATTGATTAAATAAGAAATTCACCAGAAGACTGAAAAATAAAACTATAAAGCATTTTGCATTTCATCAGCTTCACATACCAGTTTCCAACAGTTATTAAACTGCTGTTACCGGGTAAAATGAAAATTTTTGTTTCTTGGGATTGTCCTTAAACAAAGGGACATAATCATCCCATGGCATACACCAGAATATCACTAAAACCAGGCTGAACATGCTTCTCTCTGATGCTACACTAGGTGTTTGAAATGGAAATCCAAGACCTCTTTATAGCTCTTCTTTGTCCGGAGACATGGAATCCAGTATACTCCATGTATCACAGCAAAGCTCTAGAAAGTTCTTAGCAGATTTTGGCTAGCATTGTTTGTGGAAACAAAAGATCCTGATAAATAAGTCTGTTTTCTGTTGATTCCTTTGACAAACCATTAGTCTACAATTTCCTCGTCCTTGAAATAAGAAATTTTTGGATTTCTAAAGCCCCCTTTGTCTTTAGTAATGTAAGATAAATGACAGATTTTCAGCTGTCATTTACTTATATTCTCATTCAACAAATATTTGCTGAGCACTCACTATTTGCCAGATACCTGTGTAATTTGAACAAAACACAGTTTGTACCCTTGAGAAACACCGGTTGAAATCGGACAGACAAGTGAGCTCATTGTTTTGATATGACATAATGAATGCTACAACAAAGGTGGGGTGAACACAACATGTAATGAGAGCACATCTTCAGACTGTTGAGAGGAAATAGCTCATGTTGAACAGAAGTTAGGCAGGTAAAAAGGTAAGGGAGTAGGTGGACAAAGAGAAGGCTCTTCCTGTTGGAGGTGCAGTATAGCTGAAGCCAATTGGAAGAAATGTGGGAAGAGATAAGATAGGGGAGTATGCAGGGAAGGGTATGCTGTTCTAGAGTTGAGCTGAGAAGCCACAACAGGATGTTAGGTGAGGAAGAGGCACCTTTTGTGTTGGAAATGGCAGAGGGATGGCCAGGATTGGAGAGCAATATGTCACAGTCAGTTGGCAGAGGTTTGTTTTATCCAGAAGAGATGAGAAGAAGGGAAGTAATGTGAGGGGAACCAAGGAGAGACTCAATGAAACCCAGAATGCATTTTGGAGTGGGTGAGGGATTTTATCCAGGACACTGGCATGCGCCAGGGACTGGGTAGCCAGTGATAACTGAGGCAGGTCATAAAAGCAGATGTATAGGGGAAGTTGCCATCAGAATTGCCTGTGTTTGGGAGTGCTGTGAGGACAAGCACACAACCTTGGCCAGTGAACAGTTAACAGTGGGTGTTCACCAGGGAAGAGTAGCTGCTCACAGGATTTAGAGATCTGAGACTTGGCGACTGCAGCCAGGGGTGTGAGTGAACCTGCCAGAAGAAAGTGGGCACCTGATTCTCAGGGGCAGGGATGGGCTATGCAATTGATCCCAAGTGTCAGACACATAGTAGATGCTCGATTCTCTGGTTTTAGAACTGTGACTGAATTCCAGATGACTGAAAAGGGAGACTAGGACCGAGACCCTAGTACTACTATCATTTAAGGAAGAGACTGGAAGATGTTGCCAGAGGGATAGGGAGGTTCCAAGAGGACATAATATGTATCTTGAATTTCTCCCAAATTAACCACACTGAAGAAACATTACTTACTAGCTAAAATATCATAAACAGAAGCGTCCTATTTCTCTAGGAATTTCAGAATTCGCTACGTCTCCAGAGAAAGTCAGCGATTACATTTCTCCACTCTTGAACTTTGCTGCAGAGCATGTGCCACGGGCAAAACACAAAGAGACCCCTCTCTACATTCTCTGCACAGCTGGGATGAGAATCCTTCCTGAAAGGTGATCTTCTGCATGGGGGCAGGACGGGGTAGGCCAGTGCTGGTGCTGGTGGTTTGTTTTCTTTCTTTTCCCCTTTCCGTCATCATCATAAGGAAGACACTAAAAATTCTTTCTTCAAATCTGGAAGTACCAGTGCTATTCTCTTAGAACTCAACAGATATCTTTTAATGACTGTAAATACTAACCTATAAGTCTGTCATTTTGTAAAGACCGATGTTCTGTTTTATTAGCTTAACGAACATTTGCAGTTGTAGAAGTCACAGAACTCACACAACTCCTAAAAATTCTTTCTTTAAAAAAAAAACCCTCAGTTTTTTCAATAAATTACTTTGATTTTCATATAGAATATACCAGATCCACATTTTTTTTCCAAGACAAAAATTTCGGATGTATTTGCTGGTACACTTTTGGGGTGTCTTACAGTCAGCAGAAAGCCATCCTGGAAGACCTCCTGACTGACATCCCCGTGCACTTCGACTTCCTGTTCTCTGACTCTCACGCCGAAGTCATTTCAGGGAAACAAGAAGGTTGGTATATTGGTCCTCAGATTGAAGTTTAAGAAGCTTTACCTTTAAATCCTCACCATTTTCCTCAGTGCCCACTTTATTTAGTCTTAATATGATCTTAAAACTGGGAAATCATTGTCTTGAAATATTAGAATTTTTTAAATGGCAAAATTATCTTGCATGACTTTGTTTTTATGAAACATTAAGCCATTAAAAAACAACTTAGTTTGTCTTTGCCACATTAGAAAACAGATTTTGATAGAAACCTTGTTCCTCGCCAAACTTCTGTAGCTTTCTGGAATTATGATTATTACTGAATTACTGGAGCTTTCTGCTGATATACTTGCTAGGAAGAGAAAATTCATTTTGAATTGGATATATTGAGAAATATATTACTTCTGTTTTTAGAGAAAAGATTCTACTTGAGAATGAAATAAGTCAATAAAATTATTTGGAAAATAGGTTGTTAGAAATGGAGACCAAACAGTATTTGCTTCAAAACTATCTATCACTTCAGCAAATACCTCCTCTTTGAAAGACGCTGCGCAGCATACAAAATTGGGTGAATCTCAGATACTGCCACTGAGCTGTTTACGGGCTAGTAAAGTAGTACATAAGGTACTCTTATAGCTGCTAAACAAGTTAGAGTTTTGGGTACCATCAGGAAGATAAGGGATAAGTGCCATAGGAAATAAAAGAGGGGGCCTTTTGTGCGGCTAGAGACCTGAGGGGGAGAAGGTGGCGTTGCAGCTGTGCTTCAGGGGCTAGTTAGAAATACATGTCCACATGGTGCGGGCGAGGCGGGCGAGGCAGGAGACAGAACATCCCAGGTAGAAATGGTTTGTCAACACAGCTCGGAAAGGATGTACAGGCTGTAGCGGCGGGCTTCGTTCTGTATGTGAGTCCCTTGCAGAACAGAGAGCAGTGGACTGGAGGAGGCGGGCAGGAAGAGTGATAGGTGTGCTGTCGCTGCTTTTCCGTGGGACAGCTTCCGCTGAGGTGGTAATGAAGATGGATAAAGATTAGGTCTAGGAAATTCTGTGCAAAGAGAATCAGACTTGGCAGCTGAATGAAATGAGGGACAGAGTCAAAATTGTTTTCAAAAATTGGATTTGATAGGTTTAACGTCATAAAAAGTAAAAACTCCAGTGTTTTGAAACAGTCTATAAATTTCAAAGGAAAATTAACACCTAGGGGATTACATTTTCAACCTATGACAATAATATAAAGTAATAAAAGTTATACGAAGTTCTTAAACACTTTTCTTCTCCTCACCCTGTAAATGTCATAGGTGTCTATGCTTGGATTGGCATTAATTTTGTCCTTGGACGATTTGAGCATATTGAAGATGGTAAGTATCATGTTTCTAACGAATGTGTCTAACTGGATATTATAACTTCTGTTTAATTCAAAAGATAAGGAAGGAGCTAAGTTTTGTGATATGGCTAAGTATGTAGGAGTATAGCTAGATGGACTGCTGTTTCATACAATGTTATACCAAAAACAGACCCTTGGCATGAGCAGGTGGAGCAGCGGTTGGTTCAGTCACCTCCAAAGGAGCAAGCCACATACCCCTGGGTTTGAGTCCCAGGCCCGAGCAGGAAACAGCCAGTATTTGCAACTAAATAAAAATAAAGTGCTTCTTCTTCCTCTCTCATCCTGCCTGCCCTCCTGCCTACTCGTCTTCATTGCTGCCTGCTACACCTTCCCCTTTAAAAAAAAACCCACTAAACAGACCCTGAAAACCAGATGACTTTCAGAAGATCCCAGCTCTCGGGGTTTGCTCCGTTCCATAGGATGAGTGTATCTTGTTCTTTGCAGATGATGAGGCTGTTGTGGAAGTGAACATTCCTGGTAGTGAAAGCAGGGAAGCCATTCTCCGCAAAAGAACAGCCGGTATTCTCGACATGGGAGGCGTGTCAACCCAGATAGCATACGAAGTCCCCAAAACTGTAAGCTTTGCCTCTTCACAGCAGGTTATTATCTGTACAAATTTTCTTCAGTTTGGTTTGGTTTTCATTTAACATGTCTCCGTCCATTTTTGTTTTGTTTTTCTGAGTCTGAACACATCTTTACTCTGCTTGCTGAGGTCCCACCTTCTCAACCCAGGGGAAAGGAGACCAGAAGAAAACTCTGCTAAACCGTTTGTGTTTGTTCATTGAAGTCAGCTGGTTTGTTTTCTGAACTTGGAGTTTTACTTTAGTATATCTGTCAGTTGCTTGCTTGAGTTTTTGTTTATATTTTTTTCAATCACTTCTTTTTTCAACAGGTATGGTAAAACAATATAATAGCATCAGCTTTTTTAAGTTGTAGTTGTGCAAAGTACCTTTTTAATGACTTAGATAGCTTTTGACTTTTCTGAAAAGGGTTGAGGTTTGTATCCACTGCTTCCACATTTCTGAACTTAGGTTTCCTCTTTCCTCTCTGTCCCCTTCATTGCTTTCAGTCACTTCCTTTAGTTCCCAGTGGGTTGGTGGCCTTATATAGAGAACACCAGAAGAGTTTCCACATGTATTTCTGAGTTGCTACTTGTCTTCATTATTCTGTTGCCATTCATATATGAGTGAATACCTAACCTGGTTTCCTATACGTTTCCCTAGAAGGTAGGGATGCAGCATAGTGTGGTGGTTAGAAAAGTCTGGAGCTCTACAAACCTAGGCAGGACCACCATCCTGTCCTCAATGGCTGTATGACCTTCTGCAAGTCACTTTCCTTCTTCAAGCTGGTTCTTCATCTATAAATGTGAATGCAGATACCACTAACATAGGGTTATATAAGGTTACGCTGCTCAGTATCCACTGTGTGCTCAGTAGATGCTTTTGATAGATTGATTGAACTCCTTAACAAAATGCTTTGTAAATACAAGTATTACAATTTGTTTTTCCTTACTTCCCATTCCAGACATGCCTCTAGAAATTATCACACTCTTTGTAAAAAAGCATGCTCTCCTCTTTGAGACAAAGTGAAAAAATACATAAAGTTTGGAAAAAATCAGGATTCACAATTTCCCATGATACATCTTTTGAAAAATATTGTTAGCATTCTGGTATATTTCTTTTCTTTCTTTTTTCCTAGTTATACTTTTTTAAAATACCGTTTCGATATCTTAATACTTATATGCGTTTGTGTACTTTTTTTACAGTGTGTAAGTGTGCTCCTCCATATAAACTATTATCATAATTAACTGAACTTTCTTTTGGTTTTATATATTTAGATGTGTTCCACTGTTTTTAATTACAAAATGACCACTTTGTGTATAGAGATTTTTCTGTGTTTAAGATTATTTTCAAAACATAGGAATCCATAAATAGATAAACTAGGTCAGAAGATGTGAACTATATTGCTAGCTTCCTTTTTCAAAAAGCCATGGGAGTTATCAAAAAATGTGCATCACATCTGAAATATCCTGTCAGAATGATTGCATTCAATTAGGAATGATGCTTAAAAAGATCCTTGAGAAATGGCAGAAGTAGAAATTTTTGCACCTCTTAGATTGAGAATCTTTTTAGATCCCTCTTAACAGTAGGTAATTGTTTTTGCATTGCATGATATGTTACATTTGTTTTCCTTATGTCTGCAGGAGGAAGTCGCTAAGAACTTGTTAGCTGAATTTAACTTGGGCTGTGATGTTC
Organism: Solenodon paradoxus; assembly: GCA_004363575.1. NCBI lineage: Eukaryota > Metazoa > Chordata > Mammalia > Eulipotyphla > Solenodontidae > Solenodon > Solenodon paradoxus. The sequence continues at coordinate 430,628 of RJWH01000813.1, forward strand.
ACCAAACTGAACATGTGTACCGAGTCTATGTGGCCACATTTCTTGGGTTTGGTGGCAATGCTGCTCGACAGAGATACGAAGACAGATTATTTGTCAACATAGTTCAGAAGAACAGGTAAAGCACCTTCTGTTACTCGACGGTCACTTTCAAACCTAAGTTTCTCCTTAAAGCAGACATATCCTGACAAAGCAGGGAAGACCTCATTCAGTAACAGTATGACAGACTTTTAACTTTTTATTCCCCTGGCAACTGAGCTGGGAAATGTTAAAGGACATCAAGGTCCTGCCTTCACCCACTCCTTACCTGATAGACTAGGATTTTCAGGATATTAAAATAGTGTTGACCGGCAGTGCTCTTCCAGATTGTACCATCCTTGGGAAGCTCAGCGCCTGTGCCACTACGGAGTCTGCAGGCCTGCAGTACATTTGCATCTGGTTGTTGAAAATCAGATTCCGTTCTATGATGTTTGGTGACATTCTGGAAGAGCAACCATGCGGTTATTTAGTTATTAAGAACAATAGTGAAGGAAGTTACAAAAGAGAAAGAAATCATCTAAAAGTCAAAATCAGTAGTTTTAAACATTTTTAGTAGTGCATCTCTTAGTAATGAGTTTATGGAGAATTCTGGTCTAGAAAGTATATAAAATAAATAAAAATACTATCAGTTTAATTTTTTTTAAGTTTAAGTATATAGCAATTTTTATTTTTTGTAATTAATCCCTAAGAACAGAAAAGCCATTTTGATAGCTATAAAAATCTGAAACCTGGAGTTATGTAAGATATTTTATTAATTACTGTGTTTTTATTAAATAATTTTTAGGGGGAAATATCTTAATTCATAGCGATAAATCATAGTAAACTTCCTTGATGATTTTAATCTTAATAAACGCGTGAAAATCTGAAAGAAAAACCTAAGTCACAATCGGTACCTCCTTGTCCAGAAACTCCCATATGTGAATAGGAAAGAGAATAAAAACCTTTTCATAATGCTCCAGACATTAATTGAATAGTATTAGTTAGGAGATTGGTAGTCCTATAATTTTTTTTTAGAAAATGGTATTCATGGTGTGCCCTGGTGCTTAGTGGTGGAGTCCACTGGGTACAGTTTGCATACATTCTGAGTGCCCAGGCTGGAGTGGAGAGGACGACAGCAGGTGAAAACTAGATAAATGCTCTTCCTCCTCTCTCTTCCTGCCTATCTGCTCAGCTTCATTCCTGCCTCACCCTTCCTTTAAAAAAAAAAGTGATACATAGCCTGTTTGGATTTAATTATTTTTTACAATAGTCTTAAAGTAGAAATACTTGATCACTGACATTTAAATCAGAGTTTTATAGGAACAACTGCTAGACCCCTAATTTTACTAATTGATTTGAATGTCAAGAATCTTATATAATGGGCAGTTCAATGGTGCTTCTTAATATAGATGTAGGGTGACTAAAAATAAGTGTAAGATAGACATTTGATTAGTTTCAAACTTTCATAATAATTATAAATGTTAATACTTTTTACATGTATCATTAAATCTGAAAGTGCCTATGTCCCTCTTTGCTATTAGTAGTGATGATTGATTTTTTCAAATGTAACCAGTTTTATAAAATTTTTTCTATTTCTCAGTGGCTTAAGGTTGAGTAGACATTAGGATGACAGACTGTAATGCTGGGACATTTCACTGGAAAGCAGTAAGCCTGGTGCATGTCCATAAGCTGAGTTAAGAGTTCTTTTCTGCAGGACTTCTCAGAGCCTATGGTGCAAAGAGACTGTTAACCTACTTCAGTTGGGATCAGTCATTAATTAATTTTTAAAAACAAATTGCAACAGAATCCTAAAAATAGATGTGTATGTTAATTTGACAGGTTTTTGCTCTGGACTAAAGTTTTTTCTTAGGTTACAGCAGCTCTCATTTCTCTGACATGTACTGCACCCACTCATCTTGAGAGCATTTTGTCTTCAAAGAATACTGAGTACAAAAAATACCAAGACATTTGTAAAACCATTTTATACCAAATATTTTTAGATTTTTACTAAATTTTCCTTTTTATTTTAAATTTTTTAATTTTATGAAAGAACATATCATTATAACATTATATAAATTTAAAGTGTATAGCATTATAAGTCAACAAATTAATATCTGTTTGTAATTAAGTTCACCAGTAGTCCAATTCTATCTTTCACCCTATAATTGACCTCTTTTATCCAGCTTTCCCACCACTCTCCCCCTTCCTTCCTTCTAATAACCATTAACTTGGTCCTCGAGACTGAAAGTCTATTTTTATTAGGTTTGGTTTATTTTTTCATTTTTTCTATGAACCGCATATGAGTGGACTTATGTGATGACTACCTTCCTCCTTGTGACTTATCTCACTAATTATAATTCTCTGCAGGTCCATTCATCTTATTGCAAATGGCAAAATTTCATCTACTTTTTATAGCGGAGTAGTATTCCACTGTGTCCATACACAACAGCTTCTTTGTCCTCTCAGCTATCAGTGGACACTTTGGTTGCTGCCAGTTCTTGGCTATTGTAAATATGCTGGAAGAAACTCGGGGTTATATTTCTCTTCAAATTAGCATTTTATGTTTTGGGAGTAAATACCCAGAAGAGAGATGCCAGAATCGTATGGAATTTCTATTTTGAGTTTTTTGAGGAATCTCCATATTGCTTTTTCATAATGGCTGCACCAGTTTACTTTGCCACCCCCAGCGCACACGGGTCCCATTTCTCTGCACCAGCCAGCACTTGTTGCTTCCAGTCTTTTGGGTTGTAGCCATTCTCACAGATGTGAGATGGCATCCCATTGTTCTTTTGCTTATAATTTATTTAAAGTTTAATACAAATTCATCTCAGTCTTGTTCTATAGTCGATTTTTACTCTTCTCCCTGTTTTTCTCTGACTTGAGTTGAGGAGTCTCACTTTATATCGAATTGTTGTCGCTTTAATAATAATATATCTTGGTGTGTGTCTGAGTTGGTTTTGTTTGGAACTTTTTGAGCTTCCTGGATCTTCCTTCCCCAGGTTAGAGGAGTTTTCAGCTATTTTCTTCCATTAAAGTTTCTGCCTTTTTAATTCTTTTTTCTCCTTCTCGGTCTGCTTGGGTGCTTTTCACTGTCCTATCTTCCAGCTCACTGATTCACTTGGAAGCTTCTCAGAGTCTGCTGTTGAGCCCCTCTCTCATGTTTTTCTGGTTCAGCTATTGTGTTCATTAGCTCTTTGATTTCTGTTTGGAGCTTTCTCATGCTCTCTTTCTCTTTGTTGCAGATCTTATTTTGTCATTCATTGTTCTCCTAATTTCAGTGAACATCATCAAAGCTGTATTTTTTTTTTCAGATAGTTTACTTAATTCTGTTGCATCAAGTTAAGTTTTTCTCTGGGATTTTTTTGATCATCATTTGAGGTAAACTTCTTTGCCTCTTCATTTTGTTTGCTACCCTGTGTTTATTTCTATAGATTCGGCTAAAATCCTTTCTTTCCCTGCCTTGAGGTAATAGCTTTGTGTTAGGATTTCAGGTTGCAGAGTACAGGCCAGAGTACAGGAGTTCAGGAGCTCCAGCCCCCAGGCCTGCATATTCTGGGCTACAGGCAGGTAGTTGGGTATTGCAGCAGCCTCAGGCAGCTGCTTCTCAGGCCATGGGAGTCCTCCCCGACACAGCTGCTGCAGCTAGGCACAAGGCTCCACAAATCAAGCTTTGCAAGAAAGCTGTTCTTGCTGGGATTGCAGGCTCTGATTACCTGCTGCTGACCTAAGTGATTTCTGCCCTGGTGCCCTTGAGAACCATAACCATTGGAACTGTCTCAAGGCGCTGCTAGCATTGCTGATGGCAGAAGGGTGATGATTTTGGCCTGGAACCCTATTCCAATATGGTGTCCTTGAGTGGCAGCACCACACAGACAAGAGAGCCTGAGGACACCCAGCAGCGTGTCTGTTCACTGAAAATTCTCTCTCTCTCTCATTCCTCCCACTGAAATTTTGGTTCAGCAAATGAAATCCTTCAGCTAGGTCTGTGCACCTTCGTCTGCCAGCTCCTCTTGCACTCTGTCCTGCTTTCTCTGCTCCCCAGAATCCTCTTGTTCTCTAGAGGGAAATCCCTTTGTTTTCTACACAGGATTGGTTTATTTTGCTAATACCCAATTTGGCAAGAGTTTTTAGCAACTTACCTTTATCATATCTTTTCTTAAGCATCTAACCCCACTTTCACCAGACCAGTTACTGCTTTTCATGGTCACATTTCACCTCTGAATAATTAGTCACAAGCTCCAGTGGCAGAGAAGGGGTTGCCAACCATGGGCACTCGGCCCGGAGTGCCAGGCTGTGTCACTAATCAAAAGCATTGGGTAATCTGACCAGTTAGTTTCTTAGCTGAACTGCTAAGGTATCTACTGTATACAAGTGTGTATCTTGAATCTCCAAGAAGGACTCAGGTATGTATTTTCCTAACTTAATTATCCTGGAACTCTTGTAGTCCCACGGACTATCATGCAGGACTCGTTCCACCGAGCACATTCTGAGGCTCGCTGACTCACAGTCACTTCTCTAAAGCATAGTTTTCTGTCATTCTTATGATAGTTTCTCTCTGTCTTGTAGGCTCCTGAGGAAGCAGACTGGTCTGACTCCTGATACTCCATACCTGGACCCCTGCTTACCCCTAGACATTAAAGATGAAATCCAGCAAAATGGACAGACCATGTACCTCCGGGGAACAGGAGACTTTGACGTGTGTAGAGAGTCCATCCAGCCTTTCATGAATAAAACCAATGAGACACAAACATCCCTCAATGGTGTCTACCAGCCCCCAATTCACTTCCAGAACAGTGAATTCTATGGCTTCTCAGAATTCTACTATTGCACTGAGGACGTGCTGCGAATGGGGGGAGACTACAACGCTGCTGCATTTACTAAAGCTGCAAAGGTAACTTCAGAGAACCGTCTTCTCATGCTGTGAGCCTGTGAGGACAGTGGCAGGTTCCATCCTCCCTGCAGGTTTGGAAACCCGAGTCAGGAGAAAGGGCAGTTGGGTCCATGCCACGTACGGGGGCCCCTCTTCCCCCCATACATGAACTAGTCACAGCAGAAGTGTAAACACAGTGCGACACTTCCGCCCCCCACTCTGTGAACCTACCATCTTAGATGACTAATAACGAAATTACTCTGTGATGGTGTGCTTTGCAGCCTTCACGCCCCCCGGCCCCTGCCTCCACAGCTGCAGGGACTCCTTGCTCCCTGCCTTTCTGGCAGTTTCTTAGGCTCTTCCAAGACTTTCTCCCTTCAGCTCAGCCCCTTAAACCTTGGTGGTCCCAGATTTTCTTAGCCGTTCTACCTTCAGGTTCTTAAGATGGTCTCTCTAGGCTCATGATTTGCTGCTATCTCCCAAGAAAAGGCTCCAGTCCAGATCCCTGGCCACAGCCTGCTCGATTTCTTGGTCCTACAGATGCATTGTTGTGTTGTCTTGCTTGATAACATGACCAACCATCCAACCTGAAACCCAGGAGTTCTGATGTCCCTTTGTCACTTATTCATCCCTCCCTATACATCTCATAATTAAGCATGTTATTTCTATTTCTCAAGCTCCCTTGTTTTATGCCCCACCATCACTTTCCTAGCGCAAGCCTGTCTGTCACCTGCACTGTTCAGGAGCCTCCTAGCTGGTGTGTCCGTCCTTCATCCTCCACACACTCCAGAGTGTTCTGTCTGAAACTCTTTAAAATCTTCAGCTGCTTCTTTTCGCTTCAGGATAAATTCCAAATGCCTGTATCATGTCACCCCTACCCTGTAACTTCATCTTCCCACCCAACACTAGTCACACCAGTCATCATTTCCATCTTATGTTTGCGCCTTCCCTGTGTCTTCATTCCTGTGTCTCTGTCTGAAGTGCCTGTCCTTCCTTTCTGCCCGGCAGTAAGTGCTCCTTGGGTTGCCTGCTACCCGCCCTAGACCAGTTCTCTACCTCCGTTTCTTCGCCTTGAAGAGAGGGTAGAATTGCAGCCCTGCTGAGCAGATTCTTTAAGCACTGCATTCAGAAAAAGCACAGTTTAGCTTTACACAGTGCTGAATAAATGTTAGCTACTATACCAGGAAAAGGCGCACCTCTTTCCCTTATTTCTTAAAGATAAAGCCTCTTATAATCTTTCTGTTTTCTGAACCGTATACATACCATGTGCGCACCGACTTAGGGACCCATTCTGAAGTTTGTGCCTGTCACATGCAGTCCTAGAGTGAGACACTAAGCAATTGTGAAGAAGTTGGTTGTGGGTAGTGAAATTCTCTAACAATACCTTTGACAGATTTCAAGATAAAGAAAAAACATTGTCTTTGCTAGTCAGTAACCATTCACTGAATTTTTGTCTTGCCTTCTTGATACACATATGTAAGTTCAGCTTGTGTGTCTTAACCGGAAGAATATTTGTATTACAAATATGAATTTGGTAAACCCTTTTTAAAATGAAAAACAAATTTTAATAAACCTTTACTAATAGTTTCTTTTGGTTGGAACTTTCAGGATTATTGTGCAACAAAGTGGTCCATCTTGCGGGAGCGCTTTGACCGAGGACTATACGCCTCTCACGCTGACCTCCACAGGCTGAAGTAAGTCCTAGATGGCCAAGCCCAGAGCAGTTTTAAGAACAACTTTGAATTTAGCATTGACCTCCTAGCTTGCCACACCCAGGCCCAGCCTACATTTTATCCTCATCAGTCACTATTCCTCCCATCTACCAAGGGCTCCTGTCAAACAGGATGGTAAATACTGTGTCCAAATAGAGCCTGTAGTGGTTTGCTCAGTATTGCTGTTCCTTCTACCTGGAATTCCCGTCTTCGTCCTTGTTAAAGTCCTACGAGACATCCAAGTCAAGTGAGATGCTGCTTCTCTTGAGTCTTTCCCAACCAGACTCCATCCCTTCCTCTCTCAGCCTCCTTAGTGGTTTCTATCACATTCTACTTTGTTTTATAGTTGTTTGTTGCTTTTTAAAGAATGCTTTCATTACGTTACTTAAGTACAGCAACTATCTATTATATCTTATTACTTACTTGCACAGTGCTTTATAAAAAGTAAGTCTCTGATGAATATTTGGTCATAGAATACCAAAGCTCTTGTCCTCTCATTCTATAATAAAGAAACTGATGAGGAACTTGCTCAGTAGTTATTCAAAGAAAAAATGATGGACTGCCTAAGGAAAAATCTGTCATGGCAGTGTAATAAATTATACTGAGACCAGGTGTCATGAGCTAATGCATTTTGACATGTGAGCTGTGTCATGTTGTGGGACAAGGACATAAGCCAGGTAAATCAGCCTGAAATGCACACACTGGTTTGGCTCCTCAGAGTGCTGGCCTAATGAAGCCTTTGCATACATGCTAGTCACAGGGGAAAGGCCGTTGGTGGGCTGTCCTTTTTGACACTCAGTCCCACTCTGTTCTTGGTGTTCACAGGTATCAGTGCTTCAAATCTGCATGGATGTTTGAGGTGTTTCACAGGGGCTTTTCATTTCCTGTCAACTATAAAAATTTAAAGACAGCCTTGCAAGTTTACGACAAGGAGGTTCAGTGGACCCTCGGAGCAATCCTTTATAGGACACGCTTTTTACCCTTAAGGTATGGTATGACTGTGAATGTGGTACCAAGAGTCAACATGGGCCTTGAACCAAGTCCTTAAAGTACTGTTTTTAATGCATAATCAAAGTATGTAGGATTACAGAGGAAACCAGTGTATTGCTGTGTATTTATCAAAATATTCCAGAAAACAAATTTGCGATATAGTAATACATATTCTTTATTAACACATGAAATAACAAGATCTGACAGCAGAGCTAATCATTTCTGTAATTTCAGTGTAGTGATACGTCTCTCGATATATAGATAGACACACACGTGCGCACACACATTTTTGTTTTTGCTTTTTTAAGGAAAGGTGCAGGCAGAAATAAAAGTGAATAGGCAGGGGGGAGGAGAGAGGGGGGAAAAGCATTTCATTTTTTATTTTTAGTTGTTCACATTGGTAGTTTTCCCCTGGACCTAGGACTTGAACCCAGGGTGACTTGCTCCTTTAGAGGCAATTGATCCAACCACCGCTCCACCAGGGCGTACTGCTTGTCACTATTTTGAAACATCTGAGAAACACCCTAACGTGATATAATTGATCTGTGAGTTTCACAGTCAGAGGTACTGCTGATACTACAGTACTTGTCCACGTTTCAGTAGGGCTGGTTAAATACACATGTGCATTTTCCCCCTTTAGATCCACAGGCTTAGCTGTCAGTTGACCACTGACTTCCATGTAAAGACCCTGGCTCTCCGATAAATGAGGCATTAGCTTTTGGGTTTGCCCCCAACTGTTTTTACTTGAGCATCTCCCAGCAGTACATTTAACTGCAAAAATTGTGAGTCATGCATACAACTCGTGACACAAAGGTGATCTGATTTCACACTGGCCTCCATGTATTAGTAAAGCCCTCACAGTTTCAAGTGTCTCTGATTTTTGTTATGCAAATTAAAATCATGATAATTGCTATAGTCTTAGGAATACACTTCCACATGTTATCTCATTAAAACTTTCAACTGCCATCTGTTAGCCATATTGTCCACGTTCTTGAGGTAAAGAAACAGACCAAACTGAGGTTAAGGTCTTTCTCTGCAGAGCTGGTCCTATCCAGGTCCTCTGACCAGTGTCCCACACACTGGTCATCAGTTTCCTCGCCTGGCCCGTCGTCCTCTTCTTCTCCTGAAAGTGTTGCTTTGTTTCCCGCAACAGAGATATCCAGCAGGAGACCTTCCGGGCCGGTCACGCCCACTGGCGCGGCTTCTCCTTCGTCTACAATCACTACCTGTTCTGGGGCTGCGTCCTGGTCGTCCTGCTCTCCATTCTCCTCTATCTGCTACGACTGCGGCGCATTCACCGACGGACTCTGCGCAATGGCTCGGCTGCCACCCTCTGGCTGGAGGAAGGCCTTCAGGCCCAGAAGATCACCGATACCTTGTGAGCCGCGAGCAGAGTGTGCTCCTGGAAGACTTTCTACTGGAAAAGCCATTTTTGCCTCAGGGTTTCTCCTCTTTATTCTTTGGTTTTATTTTTCTTTTCCCTTTTTTGTTCTTTAGAACAAAAACAAAATCTTTTTTTGTGAGTTCTGCAGTCTTGACAAGTATTGCATTTAGCCATTTTATACACAGCTTTAAATGGAGGTATTAAGGAGAAGGGAAAAATCACTTGATTTTTGCCACATAGGATATCTGCCAAAAAGTTACTACGATTTTGGGGTTTTCTTTAAGGTATGTCAGATTTTAACCAGATGCACTTTGATATTGGAGGGAAATAGCAGTGATGTTTTCTATCAGTAGACAGAACTGAAGAGTGATACTTTCACAAAGCCAAAAAATTGTGACTAAAATTACAACTCTCCTTTTTTCTCTGTCTGGAAAGTTCTCAAGAGAGTGGTGTTTAGTACTTATTTAGTGTTCAGGTATGTCACTATGTCTTTGCAGGTTTAAAAAAATCAAAACCGTTTATATACAGAATAGAAAAATATAAGTACCAGGAGATAACTGTTTTTAAATTGATAGTGAAAAGACCTGAAGAATGTGAAATACTGAATAATGTGTGAGTAAATATGTGTGTGAGTGTGTATGAGTGTGCATATGTGTGTGTGAGTGTGTGAAAGAATAGGAGGAGGAGAGAGAAATACTAATGAAAGAAAATTAGGGAATTCGTTATTCTTTTTAAAACAGACTTCACAATGTACTGTTTAACTTCATTTTATTTTTAAAATCCCCATTACCATTATCTTTTTCTGATCACAGGTAATGACTTTCTTTATCCATCCATCTTTCAGCAGCTTTAGAACCCTTTGTTTGGAAAACTCATTTTCACTGGTTTGGACATTGTAAGAACTGGAGCTGGTATGCACACTGACTAGCTCTTCAGTAGTTCCTAGTAGTATATTCTTGCTTAATTATGCTCTTATTTTCCCACTTCTTGTTGGTATTCTTCCCCTTGATTAAAAACTGTCTTTGCAGTTTTATCTTGGAGGCCCCACACTTAGCTGGCCACTCTCTCTCTTACTGTTACAGTTGAGGCTGTATTGGCAATGCCTCTGTGGAACCAGACTAAGAGGAGGGTCTGGATTTAACACAAGAAGTAAATCACATTTTGAAGAAAATGCCTTCAACATTTTAAAACAATAACCTAAAAATGGTAGCTGGATTGGCATAGTGAGATTGGTTGATTTTTACCTATTCATTTAGATTGAAAGCTTTGGGAATTAGTCATACCTGGTCGTTTTAGGTGAAGGTGTGTGTTGAGTCTGTCTCTGTGTGTCTGTGTATGTTGTTTCTTAACTTCAGAACAGTTAAATTCATCTAGTTAATAGCAAATATATATTTTGAGATCAGCTGCTTTAAAAATAATTATTAGAGAAAGAATTCAGAATTCTGAAGCTCTTTATTTAACTTAGAAAAAAAGTCGAATCTTTAAAATATAACATACTATGTATTGGTGACTTAAAAGATTCAGATTTATGAAGGAAATGAAAATCTTGCTGTTCTACTCTTCAAAATGAATATTCTAGCAGTGGAAAAATTATTGTAGAACTTTTACCTCTCAGATATCCAGGAGGTGGGAGGAGCCATGTGGGACTATGACCAGGAGAGTACTGTTGCTTTGGAGGGGGGATAAGTTACAGACCTCACTTCTGAAATGCTCATCTCCAGCTATTTAAATCCTTGGTGGCTGGTAAACGCAGCTCCTTATCCAGCCCCAGCCACAGAAGAATGGTCATAGATGCCCAGGAGCAGCGGGAGCTTGCAAGCTTCCCCTAGAACTCTTAGATGGGGTTTGCCTCGCAGACTTCGGGCAGCATTTGTGGGTAAGAGATTTTCGCTTTAGCTTTTCTACTGCCAACCAGTTGGAGTAGTAAGATCCTAACCTGTAAAGTGAAAATTTTTTAAATCCTTACAGTATGTGATTTGGCTTTTAAAATCAAGGCGAGGGTAAGCTAGAATAGACACCAATAATAGGCCTTTATTAAGACTTCCTACCATAAATAGCCACTTTTTAAATAAGGGATGCTAATTTGTCCAGTTCTGCACTGTTTGGGGCCGGAGTGGAGACAAGCAGAGGAGTTCTACCTGAAGCCTGGCCTCAGGATCCCTCTGCAAGGCCCTACCTCACTCTCCAAAAGAAATCCTCAAATTAGAGTTTGAGGCCAGTCACCATATATGTTGTACAGTTAAGTGCCCATGTTCCCCTGCCAAAGAAATCCCTGGAACAGGGATTGATAAACTTATCTACAGAAAAAATCTGGAAGCTCCTTGAGCTGAGAATGGTTTTTAATTTGTAAAGGGTTGTTATGAAAAAGGCAAACAGTATGCAACAAAGAGCATATGAGGCCTAGAGTCTAAACTTTGTTACTAAATGGCCCTTTACAGAAGATGTCTGCCAACCCCTGTGTGAGGAGTCTTGACTCAGGATAAAAGGATACAGGCATCCTCAGAGATATTGCAGGTTTGGGTTCATACCGCAGTAAAGTCAATAGCACAGTAAATTAATATCTTAAGAAAGCGCATCACATGAATTTCCCTGGCTTCCCAGTGCATATAAAAGTTATGTTTACACAATACTGTAATCTGTTAAGTGTGCAATGTCATTATGTCTGAAAAAAAGTGAACATACCTGCACTGAATGTGACAGACAAAAAGTCCATCCATGCTGCTGGGAAAAGGGCAGCAGCAGACTTACCTGACCCATGTTTGCCACAGCCCTCATTTGCACAACCTGCAGTGTCTGTCAGGTGCCATTATACCTATATAGTCGCATCCTCTCCACTTGGGAGGGAGTAACCTTTTATGGGCACCAAAGATGGCCAGTGACCAGCTCCAATCTTAAAATATTTGTAGTATTTGCTTATGTACCAGAATTTCATGTATCTTTTCCTCTAGGTTATTTTCAAGATCAGTTTTCTAACAAACCAGAAACGTGCCCCCACCCACAGTCGATGCCATCAGAGGGGCTCACTGTCAGGTGTGGAGAAGTCTGCTCACAGGAGCCCGAGGGTCTCCCACCAGGTGGGCAGGCTGGGGTGAGAGGCTGGCAAGGGAGCAGCCGTCTCCCATACTGATGCACAGAAGAGTCCATGCAGGGCCAAGAAGGCAGTAAACTGTCCTGATAGAAATCAAGAGTATCGGACTGGTGGGAACTTGTCTTGTCAAAGCAAAACACTCTTTATGAGACTTGATGGAAACACACTACAGTAATGTGCTGTTGTGTCATGTGCTGCCCCTGTCACGTGTTTTATCCTCTCGTGTTCACTCAGATTCGACAGTCCTCTGAAGGACCTCTCGGTCAGAGTACAAACTGATCTGCACCTTTTCACCCTCTGCTGGCTTTAGTCAGCGCTCTGGCTGGGGTGTGGGGTCCGTGCAGGGGCTTCTGTGGCCTGGCCGAGGGGCCAGAAGAGCACTTGTTCACCACCCATAGTCCACACCTGTGCACCTAGCTTGGCAGCTTAGGTTAGCAGACATGTGCATCCTGACCTCACACCAGTGCAGACTCATTCTCCTTACAGAAGCATGTACCTCTTAGCAAAAAACTGTAAAAGGCAAGTGTTTCCCAAACTTAAAAAATAAAATCAGCTTTAGAATTTTGTGTGGTAATGTGCAATGCAGCAAAGCTACCTATGAGTAAATTATTTATTTCTAGCTCATCATTTTTTATGGTATTGATTTTCCTTTTCAAAAACGAATGATGAGGCCAGCCAAGGAGAATTTTTCTTTCTGTTACTAAGATTGCATATTAGTTAGGAATTACAAAAAAAGGGAGCACCTTCAAAACGTTTTTTGTTTGTTTTGTTTTTAAAATTAAAATGATGTTATCCATTCAAGGCGGGAATAATTATCTCTGGGGGATCGTTGTGGTGTCGCATCACTTTCTGTATTTGGCAGGTATGTTGCCAGTCTAGCACCCAGTTGGGCATTAAGAATCAATAAAGTGAAAATTCACTTGATATTTTAGAGACCATGAATTTTTGTAACTGAAATAGATTTTCTCTGGTGTTCAAATCATGTTACCTCTTAGAATGCTTAATCAAACTCGAATATCAGTTCGGTAGAATAAACTGTGACGACACGTGTCTTCACTGTGTTGGATGTTCCTGTGGCAGGTGGCACAGAATCCCAGTGCTGCGTGAGGAGAAATACAAGTCCCCAGCAAGAAAGGCCATCCCTAGACATGTTTCCTAAGGTCACCATTTTAAAGTGCCCATTAACTTGAACTACAGCCCAGGAAAAGAAATTAACCAACTTTTGTGTATTACAGGACCATGCTTAAAGCCATTAGCTTCTTTCCAGAGAAACAGAAATCTCACTACTACTAATGGTGTTAGAAGCTGCAGCTCTAAAAAGAGTAGTCTGAGGATTTATAAATAGGGGTTTTCCTGGAGGAGGAAGGTGGGCCTGAGCCACCACTGAAATAGACGCTGGAGACAGATGGAAAGGGAAGGGGACCAGCTGTTAAAACAACAAAAATAAAAGCCTGAGACCTGTGTATGAAAAGGGGTAAGGGAAAGGCAAAGCACGTTGCGGGTGCAAAGAGCAAAGTGGACACGGAGCTCGGTGCTCAGGTGTTGACAGCGGGAAGAGTGGGGTAATACTACACTAGAATTTGCCAGAATCATTTTCGAGCCATTGTAATAAGTATAAGTCTTTGTGCTTGATGGTAAATACTTTAAAATATCTACTGTATGTAATGTCTAAATTTTATTCCATTTGATTGAAGAGGAGTGCCTGTTTCTGGTAGCTAACCATGCTAACAGATCTGAAAAGCAGTGGTTCTGGGTTTTTGGCTTTTTTCATCTATTTCCTTTTGTCCCACAAATGCATGCACACTTGGAACTTTTTCTGAGATCCCTAAATGCTACAGGTTTGTGGCACTGTCACTGGTCTGGGAGCAGAGAAGTGAATGCCATCACTCTCCAAGTCAGACTGTCTTAAAGAAGGGTCACCAGGGTCAAAGGAGTGCCCTTTGTCCCAGAGCCCAGCGTGCAGATCCGCCTTTTGCCTGGAGCAGCAGTATCAGGATGCGACCGGACACCTCAAAGCCTGGTAGGTCTGGAAGCATGCCTGCCTCAACCTGTGAGCCTTCCTCTTGACAACAGAAGAGTTTATCTGTTGATGCTTTTCTGTTTTGTTGTTAGCAGGTTAGTACCAGCCCCAGTGCACCATGACTCTTCTTCATAGAGCCACTGAGGCTGAGTCCTGCCGCAGTGGCTTCAGCGGGGCTCTGGCCTGTCTTTGCCCTTCACTCCAATTCTGTTGGGCGGATGGATGGCATCCGGGCTCCAGACTTCATGGCCACTTAAACGTTTCTGTCAGCAGCCTGTTGTGAGAGACCCAGGTAAGTCCAAACAACACCAGGCTTTAAGAAGGATTTCTGCCCTAAGAAAAACCGAAAGCTCTTTACTGAACATAATCGTCATAGACACAAAAGACAAACTTCTTGTTAAATACACAAACCCAGCACGAGGAGGGTAGAAGGAGTTTTCCCACCATTTAGGAGAGAAGGGAAAAGTGGCCCAGCAGGCGATGACCCTGTGGGTGTGTTCTCGTATTATTTCTAGAAAGCCCCGTGCCTGCTTTGGCTGTTCTCTTGGGCTTATAATTGGTAGTTTGATACAGTCTTGCACCCTTTTTTGTCTTCCATGATAATCAGTTCGAAGTAGGCAACTGTAGAAAGATTAATTGCCCTTTTCTTGTTTGTGACTTAAATTCCAGGAACCAGACTCAGCACTTACTCCTAAGATTCCTTCTTCTCCACCCGGCGCAAACTTTACTACCTAGATTATAGATTCAGAAAGACATTTTTGCAGGTTTGCGAAGTTATTTTGTTCATAACAGTGCAAGAGAATATCTGGAATTTCCTGGCCAGTCTCCTTAGTGTTCAAATTACATTTAGTTATTCCCATCACTCTTCCCTGTCACCCACTGTTGTATGTTTCCTCCCTAAATCTTGGAAATTGATCATAATGGATTCTGTTATTAAGTTCTGTGTTTCTGTAACCTGGCAGTAAATTAGGACCCAGTCAACCTAGCTGTCTGCCAGAATCAGTGATCATAAACTGAGGAGTTTATAACATCAACATTTAGTTACAGGTAAACGTAACTGGAAGGAAACACAGATGACGGGTCAAATGGGTTGTTGTTTTTTTCCAGTGACACAGGGGAGGCTCGTGATCTGCTTGATAAAGAGCAGAGCCTCTGTCGGTCACAGTATCCACACCACCACCCTATGGGATTCCACAAAGACGTCACCTTTGCGCTCTGCCTCTTACACGTGTCTATAACCCTGTAACCCAGCAGTCAGAGAAGTGGGTCTGAGACAGCAAATCTCACATCCTCCACTGGTGCCCCTGGATAGTGAGCCTTTCCCTTCCTCAAACACAGCACCTGCTGTGGGCTTTGCTGCATAGCAGGCATCACAGACCTGTCTGCTCTACGATATTTCTGTTAACGAAGCCAGCAGAAGCACTGAAGCATGTAATGTTTCATAAACACCCATCGACTAATCAAAATTGGGTTCCTCGAGTTATGGCTGTAGGTTTCTAGGTCTTCCCTCCCACCATAAAGTTTCCTAAAGGAGTGTTGCATTTTAAAGTTATATTTAGAAAATCTTAGGAGAATCAAATTCAAGTGCCTTCTTAACCCATTCGGTCTCGAACAAAAGAGGAAAAATGATGAGGAGTGATAAGAGAGGCTAAGTAAGATTGCTCTTGCTAACAGCTCAGATTACAGAAGAGCATCTCTATCTAAGCATAGCTTCAGAATTTTTTTCATTCTAAATTGTCCTTAAAAATAAGTCACTGGTACGCTTTGGTGGCCTAGTGGACAAGTTCACCACCTCCTGCTGTGTCGTCCACATACATCCAAGGACCTGGGTTCATAATGGAGCCATTGGGGGGAACCAAGATAAACAACTAAATAAAAATAAATAAAATGCTGCTGTTTCCTCGCTCTTTCTACTAACCTGCCTATTTGCCTTCATTCCTTCCTGCAACTTTCCTTTTCAAAAAAGTCACTGATTAAAACCCCAAAGCAAGGGGAAAGGGATGGATTTAGCTACGTCAAAAGTAAGAATTTTCATTCACTAGACATCACAGTCGACACTTAACAGATGAAAGACCAAGGAGGTATTTGCAGTGACTACATGAAAGGAGTGAAGCCATACCATACAAGGTTTCCAGCAAATGAATAAGAAGAAGGAAATCCAAAAGAAAAACGGGCTGTGCATGTTATCAGGTGAGTCACAGAAGGGCAAACCAGAAGGCTAACAAAGATGGACCGAGGGAACTAGAGAAATGCAGCTGAAAATAGCCACCAACTTAGCCCCTCGGAACTACCAAACTGGCCGTGATGTGGAGCCGGCCGCTTAGGCGTTGCTGGCGGTGTGAGCTGCCGCGGCTCTGAGAGCCAGTTGCCTGCACATGAAAGCGAGCTGTGTGCATGTGGAAGCCCGGTGTCTGCCAGGGGAGCTTGTAAGTGGGTCTATAGGGGACTCGCGCTGCTCTGAGTTATGGTGTATTGGAGGCAAGGCCTGGTTTACAGAAGCTGGCAGGTGTGCACAGTGGAGCACTAAGAATTTCTGCCCTGTGGGAAATACTGAAATCCCCTCACAGGACCTAATGTCAGCGCATGGCCAGGGGGCAGGAATGTTAATGAGTGACTTCTTTTTAAGGACTTTTTTAAAGTGACTTTTTTATGTTTATATAAACTCAACTAAATGGAGGGAAAGCTTTTTTAGTTCCTTTCCTGAAAAGGAAGGGGGAGAAGTTAGTCTGCAGCCAGGTCTGTGGTACAGCTGCTAGAAACAAACTAGAGGCAAGTACCGTTAAATGGGTGGCTCTAAAAAGATAGTGAATACCTTAAAATAAGAAATGAGATTTGTCACATAATGTCATTTATGTAAAAGTCAGGCAAACACTGTTGTAGGTGGGAAGAATTGTTCTTTCCGTTCTAGGTTCTCTGGCTGGTCTAATAATTAAATTGACCTAAGAGGCACGCCCTGATGGAGCAGTAGTTAGGTCAGTTGCCTCCAGAGGACACAGGCCACATACTCCTGGGGGTTTGAATCCAGGGTTCTGGGGGCTGGGAAAAATAACTAGTAAAATGTAAATGAAATGTGTCTTCCAACTCACCCTCATTCCTGCCTGCACTTTCCTTTAAATAAATTCATAATAAATTGCCATGAGACATTAGAAGGAGAAAAGCATTTAATTTTGTACATATGGAAATCCCATGGAAATTAGACTACAGGAGAGGTCAGGACATTGAGGTTCTATGCCATCCTGATGGGGATCAGGGCTGGGGCTTACAGGGGAGGTGGGTAATTCACTGGAGGGTGAGGAAAGACATTTGGTAATCAGACATGTGCTTGCTGCACAGATAGGTCCTCGGATATAAAGCTAGCTCTGTAATAGCGCCCTTTCTGGGTCGCTTAAGGGAGAGGTGAAAGTTTCCCTGAGCCTGCTGGGTCTTGCTTGCCCCCAGCTCAAAATAATGCCCAATAATGCACATTTATGGGGGTGCATATTCTGTTCCTCTTCAATGTCTCATGAAGACATGCATACTTTGACCATCACACACACTAAAATGGATGTCATGAGGGACACAGACTGGTTATGGTATGAGGAGGAATGATAAAACTGGTCTTGTTTGGGGGTGATACACCACACCCGTTTGTTCAGGTATCTCCTGGTGTTAGTGCTGAAGGCCTCGCGTCCCAGAGAACCTCATTTCAGGGCCAGCAGGCATGGGGAGTTACTCCTGCTCTCAGTACCCCTTCAGCATGTGATCTTGAAAAGCCTCATTCAGACCTTAATGGTTGTTTGGCAGTACCCTTCCAGAAAGCTCTCTCTATTTCACCCCAAGTTAGCATAACAACCTACAAGGCCTACACAGCAGGCCTCCCAGCTCCACAGCTCTCTCACAGCACCTCCGCATTTCTCTCCCCGACTCACTCTGCTCTGTCCCACCGACCTCAGAACCTTCAATGACAGGGTCTCTCCTGGACGGTCACCTGGCCACCAGCTCAGCTTGGACACTTCTGCCCTCCGCAGCACTTCCCACGTTCCCTTACTGCCTTAGCGCCCCACCCCGCCCCCATGTTGCATAGTTCAATCTTTATGTGTCAGGTCCCTTGTGAGAGCTCTCTACCTGAATGCAGCCCATGGGAAGAGGGAGTGTGTGTGTGTATCTTTCCATCTTGTAGCCACAATAAAGGCTCCATAAATATTTGTGGACTGGAAAAAGAGATAAGATCCTTGCCGAAGGGGTAACAGGAGTATGTTTAACTCTCCTTCCTGCCCCAGGGATGTGGGGGCAGATGGCAGGCCTCAGACTTATTCCTTGATTGGAGGGAAGGAAAATGCTTCCTGTGCAGAATTATCCTAATAAAGTAATAATAGCTTATGAGGTGCCAGGCAGGCAGTTCTAAGTCTATGAATTCACATAATCCTGAAGAGAAGGTGTTTTTATGATTCCCCTTTTACAGGTGGAGAGGCATACCTGATGAGGTTACGTAACTGACCCACAACTACACACACAATTAGTAAATGGCAGGGCTGGAATTTGGAGTCCAGCAGCCTGGCCAGAGCCAGGCCCTAGAGCTGCCTGTCCAGTGTAAGAGCCACTCGCTGAGTGGAATGTGGATGTCGCCGAGTGGAATGTGGATGGCAGCCAGTGTGAAGCATGCACCTGATTTCAAAGACTTCCTGCAAAGAAAGAGTACAATGTCTCAATCTGTTTACATTGGTTACATAAGACTTAATGATTGGGCTTAATGTTTGAGTTAAATGAAATATGTTATTAGATTAATGTCACCTATTTCTCTTAACTTTTAAAAAGTGGATACTAGAAATTTAGATTCCCTGTGGGTTTGTATTATTTTTTTACTGGACAGTGACTCAAGGTCCCTGCTTCTCAAAGTGTGATCCTTGGACCAGCACATCTGGATTTCAGGGCTGGTCTCAGGTCTCCTGCACCAGATTCTTCATCTCACAGATGTCCAGGTCATTCACAATGCACAGTGAATGTTGACAAGCTCTGCACTAGAGCAGAAGTCAGCAATATTTGTCTCTAAAGGGCTAGGTCATAAATATTTTCACTTTGTAGACCCGGTGACATCTGTCTGAAACTTCATTCTGCTTTTGGAGTGTGAAATACGTCACAGGACACTACATAAGTGGATAGGTGTGACTTTGTTCCAATAAAACTATTTCCACGACAAAAAAAGCATGTGGTGAGTCATTCACAGACGGACAGCAGCTCACCAATGACTCCATGAAGCTGGACCTAAGATAACCTCCTCTGCCTTTCATCTCCCTTCAGGCCCCTCTGGAAAATTTTAGACCATTGTTTCCATCTCCCGTCAGATAATATGTAAGTTTTCTATACTATACTGAGACTCACATCTAAACAGTAACCTTCCCTTCCCCAGACCTAGACTTATCAAAATTTTTAGAGTTGAAATGGGGACCAACTGGAGTATCACCAGGTGCAGTGGGGGCGTGATGCAAAACGGGCTGGGGGCGTAACACCCCCACTGGGGAAACTTGCACCCTGTCTGGTGATTTGGAGGTAGTTTGTTGAGTGTATTTGCCCAAATTAACTTTTCACAAACTGTGATTGAAGCCAGGACAGAATTTCAACCTGGTCCAACTCCAAAACATTACCAAACTGGGACAACCCCAGTCAAACTGGAACATATGGTGACCCTACCCATATCTCCTCTCATGCACCACCTGGTAACTCACAGCAAAAACCTGAAAGTCATTCCAGATCATTTCTATCAGCCTGGCTCTTCGTCTAGTCAGTTACCAATCAAGGAGTGGACCCACCTTTTTCCTTGGATGTAAGGTTCCAGGTGCAGCCCCTAAAGAGTTTCCTCCCAAAGCCTGACCAGGGGCCCCAGTGCAGGTGGCCGGCATCCCTTGATCAGTGCCTGGAGCCAGCCAGCTGTGCAGGTACTGAAGGAGATGCTGCCACCTACAGGCTGTCCTCAGGTAGCGCACGCACATGTTCCACCCGCCCCCACAGCCCCCCCACACCCTCTCAGTACCTGAAATGCCCTCTGAAGCAACAGATCCTGTGTAATTACAAGCTAAAAGTACTCATTTTAATGGTGGGAGTCCAGAGATGTTAGAAGAACTGTACATAGTGATGGAGATAATAACCTTGCAACGTTGCTGGCCTTCACTGGAATTGAACTTTAGCAGGGAGCCAGAGAAGTGACCGCGTGGCTAGTTAACCCCCCATCAGGCACCCGTGTCCGCCCTGGCGCTTCTCTGAATGTTTTCCAGGCTTGTCCATCAGAGCAGAGCTTGTCTTTGCCCGCAAAGAGCTGAGATTTAGCATGCCAGACTCACGCCTCACTCCTGTACGAATGGGTCCCAGCCCGTGGTGGCGAGGTTGAGTGGCAGGCGAGAGAAACGGTTTCAAATCAGTGAACTGGAATACAGGAATACCCATTTCCTGTGACGGCCGTAACATATTTCCACAAACTTGGGT
>RJWH01000813.1:451262-562887 GCA_004363575.1 Solenodon paradoxus
CCTCCTCCCCTCCCCTCTGGTCCCCTCTCGTCCCCTGCCCCTAACCTGTCTCTCTCCACCCCAGCTCTTTTCATAGTCTGCATCTTACCGACCTTCCTGAGCCACAAAGACAGGCAAATCTCTTCTCATAAGGTCACTGGTCATGTATGTAGGGCCTACCCAAATCCAGCACAATCTCATTTTAGGTTGATTGCATCTGCACCAATGTGAGAAATGGGTAAATTCACTATCCTAGACAATCTTAACTCCTTTCTCCTTGTTATTGATACATCAAGCAGCAGCATAGAACCTTTGCAAAATTTGAACTTAGCAAATTTCAAACAATTAATTTCATATAGACCATATTTTCTGACCACAATATCATTAAGTTGGAATTAACAACAAAAGAAAACATTTTTTTAAATTCTAAATATTTGAAAAGTTAAAGCACATTTATAAATGACTCATGT
Organism: Solenodon paradoxus; assembly: GCA_004363575.1. Classification (NCBI taxonomy): domain Eukaryota; kingdom Metazoa; phylum Chordata; class Mammalia; order Eulipotyphla; family Solenodontidae; genus Solenodon; species Solenodon paradoxus. The sequence goes on from RJWH01000813.1 coordinate 451,712, forward strand.
GCCAAAAAAGAAATCATGTTGGGAATTAGAAAATAATTAGAACTGACTATTAATAAAACCCACTCTGAAAATTTGATCGAGGCAACTAATGTTGCCTTTGGAACATTATAATATTAAAACATATGTCATAAAAGCATGAAAGATAAAATCTAATAAGTAGGAAGAAAAATGGCAATGCAAATAAAAGTAGAACAAAGCAAATAATAAACACAGAATCAGTGAATGCAAAAGTCAATTCTTTAAAAAACTGATAAAATGAACCAAACTTTCATAAGTGTTCAAAAAAACAGTTTCATAAAATATAACTATAGCTAAAAATAGAGCAGATATTAAATGATAAGAGATAGATTTTGAAAGTTAAAACTTATGGGTACTTCTGAATATATTAACACCACTAAGTTTGAAAACAGATAAAATTAACAAAATCCGATAGAATTATAATGTATCAAAATAATGCATGAAGAAATGTGGAACTTGAATTGTCCTACACTCATAAAAAATGACTTAGCAATTTAAAATCTTCTCACTGGGCCCACTGGGTAGTTTTATAGGTAAATTCTACCAGTTTCACAGAACAGATCATTCTAGTCCTAAGTAAAATTTTCCAAAGAGGGTGAAGCGGAGAGAATCCTCCCTAACTCATTCTGAGACTAGGATAACCTTACACTAACATTAGAAAGGGGAAATCAGAAAAGGAAAAACTAAGGAATATATTTACGAAATGTAGTTCTTAATATTAAAGAAGGGTCAACCATATGATCACTTCATTTGATATGCAAAGTACAGGTGATAAAAATCAACATGTTAATAAAATAAAAATCTACTTACAAACAGAAGGGAAGGGAATGCCCTGACTCTATTGAAGGAAATCTTCCACAGGCCTGAAGCAAACTGACTTCTAATGGTGAACTGCAAGTAGACGCAAACTGGGATTCCCACTATGACTGCTTCTATTCAGCCCACTGGTGGCCAGGCCTCACAGAAGGCCAAGGAAAACAAAGTTGTAACAATAGGAAAGGAAGAGATAAAACTCATTTTTCACAGACAATATGCTTGCCTACATTGACTCTAATAAAATAATCTGCTTATTAGAATTAATAAGTTAGCTTAGCAAGGTTGCCAGAGATTTTAATATCCAAAGAACAATTGTATTTCTGTAAATTGGCAACAGAATTAGAGAACACAATTTAAAAAATGCCATTTATAATAGCAGTGACTAAAACATGCTTAGAATAAATCTGGCAAAAGATGGACAAGAACTTTATGAAGAAAATCATGTAATTTTAATGAGAAACAGGAAGACCAAAAGTGGAAAAAGATACCACCTTCATTGACTTAAGATATCAAGTATATCATTTCTCTCCCCAATAATCTAAAGGGTCAATGCAATTCCAATCAAAATTCCAAGAGGGTTTTTAATAGAAAAATTGATTCTAAAATTATTATTTCTCTAAAATATGGAGAAGAAAAGGATCAGGAATAAGCAAAAACAGTTGGGGCATAAAAATCAAGACCATGACCAAGTTACTGTGTCACACAATATCCTCACCATCGTGGATGGCATCACGGGCGCTCCGTCCAGATGTCTTTGACGGCACGTGGTGGTACAGCGAGGGTGTCACCTGGTTCAGCGTCACTCTAAGGTGATACCTGCACCTGAAATGCAACTGGTTAACACACCCAAATGTGAATGCATCCAGCAGGTTGGTCAAAATAAGATAAGCATTTAATTAATAAGGTTTGGTGATCAGGCTTTTTTCTCTTCAGACTGGCAAAATCCAGTTCTGGTGAGGGCGTGGCAAAATAGACAGCTGCTCTCGTATTTACTGCTTGCTTATGGATTCTGAATTATAATGTGTTAGTATCAACTGAAATTCAAAATGCTTTGGCTAGATCTTCCCGCCCCTAGAAATCTAGCCATAGGTATAAAATCACAAGGTACCTATTTCTCCAGATCGAGAAATGACATTCGTGAGCTTTCTTGATGCAGCCACAGTTCTACCTCTCCTTATAAGGGCAGCCTCATTCACCCCTACAACAGTCCCTGCGCAAGAACTTTCACTGTCCCCATAGTTCACATGAGGAAGGAAGTCAGGAAACATGCTAAAGCTTGTAGCCAGGGGGCAAGCAGGGTTCAAGTCTTGCCAATCTCTCTCCATAGCAAACTCTCAAACAGAATTGCTTGTCATCACAAAAATGCAATAACTGGAATGCGTATCCACAGTGGAATGGATGTCGGATGTCTGAATAAATGACGAAACATTCGTTCCACAATTATTACTGTTAGGCGCACCTGATGGAGTAGCAGTTAGGTCAGCCGCCTCCAGCCAGCACTGTCCACATACATCCCAAGGTTCACGTCCCGGGTCAAGAAAGGACAACCAGTGTGAGCAACTACATAAAATAAATAAAAATGCTTTTTCCTCCTTTCTCTTCTTATCTGCCTTCCTACTCACCTTCATTCCTGCTGCACATTCCCTCTAAGGGGGGAAAACAATTATATATATATATATATATATATATATATATATATATATTTTACAGATTATAGAGTGAATTCAGTCTAAATAAAACATGTAAACCTTGGGAAACTACCTCAAATGCATTTTTTCAGTAGATGAGCAGTTTTCAGTGTAATTTTTCAAGTTTTTTAAATATTTATAGATGCATTTTGATATATTTGTATAACAGGTTAAATAATAGTTAATAATATTAATCCCTTGGGGCTATATTTATTGCAGATATCTTCTTCCAGTTTGTATCTTGCTATCTTTAAGCTATATTTTAATAGAAGTTACTTTATTTTAATGCCATAAAATTGATCATTTTTTTTGTAATTAATGGTTTTGAGCATCAGGTAAAAAAAATTCTTTCCCATCTCAGGTTTGAGAAGGGCGATCCCTTATACTGACTTCTAAGTTAAAATCTTTTAACTTTAGCACTTGATACTTCTGGGATTAATTTTTTTATATGGTGATAACTAGGAATTCAACTTCAATTTTTCCATATTTTTCAATTTTTTTCTACTGAATTTTTTGTTTTGCTTATTAATTATTCTCTTCCCCCAATAAATCTGCCTTGACATTTGTCACATATAAAACTCCATAAATGAGGTTGTCTGTAAGTTGTGTTGTTTTATTGCTGACCTGTCTAACCTTATGCCCAAACTGTATTTCCTTAATTAATATTGCTTTGTAATAAAGCTTTAAATCTTATGAGTCAATTCTTCCCATTCATTCTTTTCTCTTCCGAAGTATCTGGACTATTCATATTCTGTTGATTTTCTGTGTCATCTTGTAAACATATTTGCTAAGATTTTTACAAATTTGAATAAACATAGATTAATTTGAAGAGAGTTGGCATCTTTATGAAATTAAGTCTTTCTAATCCATGAACAGGGATGTTTTCTAGAGAAAGACAAGGCACAGCTTGGTGGCTCAGGCATCAAGCCCATGCCTGGGCACAGTTCACATACAGGCCAAGGAGCTAGGTTTGAGGATTGAGACTAGAGTTTGGGGGGGAATAACTAAAACTGGGCAACTAAATAAAATGCTTCTTCCCTCCTCTCACCTCCTTTCTACCAGCCCACCTTCATTCCAGCCTGATTTCCTTGCTCTTTAAAACAAACAAACAAGAAGACAAAAGGAAACATGGTCAAACAGCCCCAAGTGAAGAATCAGTGGGCCCAGAAGAGAAACCCATATTGCCAATTACCATCTGGAGAAATACTCAACCTCTTGGTCATCAGCCAGAGAAATGCAAATCAAGATTATTTTACAAGGAAACTTTTGCAAACTCATTCAAATGACAACACTTTAGATGTCTGAGGGGTTCAGAGTGAAGAAGGTCATTTATAACTAGGCGGTGGGAAAAAAATTCCAAGAGCTACTTTGGTAAGCTTTCTGATACTATCATGTAACTTTGATGTTTACACTTTCTAGGACTCAGACGTTGCCTTTTGGGTATAAATACACCCTGAGGAACTCTTGGTCTGGTGGCCAAGAGACAGGCACAGAACGTTCCTCGTGGCACGGTTTTTAACTGTAGTCAATAGAAACACTCCAGATGCCTTCCAAAAGACGCGAAAAATAAATTGTGGTATTGTCACATAATCGATATCATCACACTACAGTGAACATGAATGCACTTCAACTACATTCAACAGGAGGAATTTCAGTAATGTAATATTGAGTACAAAAGAAAGTTCCAGAAGATTAAGTTGCATATGCTAGGATACCCTATTGAGACACATAAAAAGAAGCAAAACTAAATAGCACATTGCTGAAATAACCATTTTCAAATAAATATATGGAGATATAGAGACATATAGATACAGATATATACAGATATCTCCAGGAAACTAATGAGTACAGGCATCAGACGTCAGTGGCTGCCTCCACGGAAGTTCAGAGCATGAGGGCATGAATGGGTGAATGTAATTTATTGATAATGCTCCAGCTCTTCGGCTAGATATTGTATGCATGAGTGGTCCTTTTACTAATAAATAATGAAATAAAACAAAATAAACTTGTCTGTGAATGATGGAGCCAGGATGATAGTCTCTTATTAACCAGGAGTAATGAAGAGCTCAGCTCTGGGCCTCCGCAGTCCAAATTAAAGCACACACGTGGAAGACAAAGAGTTTTACACTGCTTATTTCTGAAAAGGATTTTAGGAAAAGAGCATTAATGTCTTCATCTCCCTCCATAAAAAAAGCAGTCTCTCCCCCGCTGTGGAGCTTATATTCCAATGGAGAAGAAAGCAAATGAATAACATATATAGTGGGTTGGAATGTTTAAGTGTTAATTAGAGACAAAGCAGAGAAGACCAATAGGAAATGACAGGGGGTGTGGGCTGAAAGTCAACATATTACTGTCAAGACATTTCTGCCGGAGAGGATGGCATTGGAGTAAAGTCTTACAGGAGACAAGGAAGAAAGCCCCCAGTGTCCCCCCAAAAGGAGCTTTAGCACAAGAGAACTGTGTAAAAGCCCTAGGGCAGGAGCAGGCCTGCTGCACTTGAGAGCAGCAGGAAGGGCTGTGGGACTGCAGCAGAGAGATCCAAGGGGAGACAGGTCAGAGGTGTGGCGTTGGGGGCAGAGGTATAGAATTTGTGTATTCTGTTCTAAAAGCTTTGCTTTTCATTCTCAAGGTGCTGGGAAGCCATTGCCAGGGGCTAATCAAAGAGGTGACAGACAGTGATGCAGGGTTATGAGAACGCTGGTGGACATGGTGAGTCATCATGCATCTTATGAAGAGTGAACCTGCACATCTAAATCTTACGTAGTGTAGCAGGAAAGCAATGCTACCTCAGTTTTAAAAAGAGTGACAGTATCCCACCGAACTTTTATAAGAATTACTTAGCTTGTGGGGTTTTAGATTGACTGCTGGGGCAAAGATAGAAGCAAAGTGAACGCTTGGACTATTTTAATCAGCTAATGAAGGTACAAATGGCCAGAAACTATGCTGAGTCACAAGGTACTATATATTTATATATATATTTTTACTACAGCTTAGGAGATTCAGGGATTTTTAAGGGAAAGTAATTCCAACTCCATGAGTCTGTGGCAGGCGCTGTGTGGAGAGTGCTGATCTCCTAGCAGCCAACGAGGTTGGTAGAGTGGGGTCAGGACTCTGACCGCACTTGCTCCGGCTGCTGATTCCTCTTGCGTTACTGTCTCTTCACAATCACACCCTATAAACACAGTGCTATTGGCCCTCTTTACAGCGCGTTCACATTTACTTTCTTTCACCTTCTCAATAGCTCTGTGAGGTGGGTAGGGAAGATACAATTATTTCTCAATCTGTAAGACGGAACACCAAGATTCAGAGAAAATAGAACAATGCTATTTTTACATCTAAGAGGGACCTTCATTATCTAATTCAGCCCTTGATTTCCTGAGGAGAAATCTGGGGCTGGAACCCATCCTGGAACCCTCCATGACCCTGGTCCACCAGTTCGGAGGAAATGGCGCTGCTGAGGAAATGGCGCTGCTGAGGAAATGGCGCTGGCTGCTCCTGGCATGTGGCCAACTCCAGAGAGTGACAGTAAAGAGGAAAATAAATCTTTTTTTTTTTTTTTTTTTTTAATGAAAATGTGGATTCCCTAAGGTGTCTTGATAACCCCCAGTGGTCCCCGGACCACGCTTTGAGAAGCACTGCTAGACTAGAGCTAGGACGAGCCATGGGGTGAGCAGCCACCTGGAGGAGAGTCAGGGCAGTGGCTGAGAAAGGAGGAGTCGGGGAGACAAGACTTTATCCATATACCTCTTAGGGGGCCTTAATTTCTAGGCAGATTGCTCTGGTGCAGAAGGTGGGGGGCACTTATTAAGGGACTTGGAACCATGGAGGGAAGGGAGCAGAGCGCAAAATCCCAAGTCACAGTGTTGCCTTGGCTGGGACTCCTTCCAAGGAAGCACCTTTGTGTGTTTCTTTGGACCTGCTGGGGCTGCTGTAACAAAATGCCACAGACTGGGAGCTTAAACAATATTATTCCTCACAGTTCTGGAGATTGGAAGTCCAAAATCCGATTCCTGATGAGGGCCCTCTTACTGGCTGACAGATGTCTCCTGTGTCCTCAAATGGCTGAAAGGGGTCAGGGGCTTGAATCTCTTCTTCTACTTATAAAGTCGCAAATACCACCACAAGGAACCCACCCTCGGACCTCATTTAACCCTCATCACCTCGCAAAGTCCGTGTGCAAATACTGTCATGATTGGGGTTAGGCTGCAATGTATGAATGTGGGGGGGTCACAGTTCCCTCTGCAGTGCTCCTGCTATGCTGGTAACTTAAGTCTGTGAGTGTGGGGACGTTTTACTGAACCCTGGCTTCTTCTGAACCTCCCTCCTCTTCAGCTCTGTCTAGCTGGCTATTTAAAACAAGGCAACTTGTCCCTGCAGGCTCCTCCTGGGCCTTCTCCCCCAGGAGTGGGGCAGAGGAGGAGGCTAGGACAGGTGGGCACAGCAGGGTTTGCCTCCTCTCCCTTCTTCCCTCCCTCCCTCCCTCCCTCCAGTGCTGAACTGGTTCTGGGCACACAGGAGCCTCATAAATGCCGCTGGCTGGAATGGAAGGCAGGCCATGTCCTCAGCCAACCCTGAGCCACCCAGGAGGCCACGGATTGCTGGGCTGAGCCTCGTTCTGCCAGATGCCAGCGCAGCAGCAGAGGTAGAAAAGCTTCCATCCTATTCTGACCCTCCCCGCTCCTGGTTTTAGCTGCGTTTTGAGACAAGGTGGTCAGAGCTGGCAGGAGGCAGGTGTCTGGGAATGAGGTCTGAACCGACTTCTTTTACTTTCCCTCTAAATGACTGTGCCAGGTGGGAGGCGCCCTCTCCTCCCTCAGGCGGGATGGGGGTGGGGGTGAGGAGCACAGAAATGATGCTTTGGTGAAGTCTGTCTTCAGAACCTGTCAAGCCAAATTCTATGTTTTTGCTGAGTTTCCAGGGCTCACTCTATACTCAGCCCCTGCTCTTTAGGGGCTGGAGCCAGGATTAGACTGGTTTCCAGGCCTGCCCCTCTCTCTCTGCCACTCCTGGCCTGAGGCACACTTCCCTTCTCCCCTGCCTGCCCAGTCTTTACCCTTTTCTCAAACCCACACCACCCTCAGACTCCATGCACCCCCAGCCCCCACCCACTCTCCAGTCCCTCTGATCTCTGCTCACTGCAGAGTGCCAGGCATTCTTTAGGATCTCATACAGCTTTGTCTTGTTATTTAATATCTGTGTGATCGCTTCTACCTAATCACACTGTAAACCCCCTGAGGAATGCATCCAAGTTTACGCATTCCTAGTACACACCCCTCTTCCAAACCCTGCCTGGTACACACACAGAGACATTCACAGAGATGACACACACATACACATGCACACACACCTGAGACAGAAAGGTATGCATGACGGTTCTCTAGATGCTCTGGTGAAAATTGTTCAGAGAACAAGAAGACAACCAGAGACTGGAAGAAGTCTTTGCAAAACATACACCTGATAAAGGACTTGTGACTAAAACATACAAAGACCTCAGAACTCAATAAGAAGAAAACAAACAACTCAGTTAAAGGGTGGGAAAAAAATCAGAAAAGACACCTCACCAAAGTAGATAAGCAGCTGGCAAATAAGCATATGAAAAGATTCTCCGCATCATATAGCATCAGGGAAAAGCAAATTACAGCAGTGAGACACCTTTTCACACCTGTTGGAATGACCAAAACCCAGAACACAGACAGCAGCAGATGCTGGCGAGGGTGTGCAGCGGCAGGAACGCTCATTCACTGCAAAGTGGTCTCGCAAATTTGGAAGACAGTTTGGAAGTTTCTTATGACACTACAAATACTATTTTTCCCACAGTAATGTAGCTTTCTGTGACTGCATTCCCAGTTATTTTTATTGTGGTAAATGCACATAACACATCAACAGATGACTGAAGATGTGAGACATATGCATCTATATATCTCAATGCTACTCAACTGTAAAAAAGAAAAGACAGTAAATCCTGTTATCAGCAACAACTGGAACTAGAGGGGATTATGTCAAGTGAAACAAGTCAGAAGGAGAAAGACAAATACCAGATGATCTCATTCATGTGTGGAATATAAAGAAACTAAGCACAAAGCAAACCAGAGAAAACAAAAGTGAGCTCTTGGGCGCTGACAGCAGCACTGACGCTCCCAGAGGGGCAGGGGGTGTGGGGGCAGGAGCAGCGCGGAGGGGACCCAGTGACAGTGGAGCGGGGCTCTCAGAGCACTGTGCTGGGCACAGTGTGCTGCATGTTTCATGAAGAGGAAACCTGCACATCTAAAGCTTATACTGTGTCATCAATACAAGTTGCCTCAATAAAAAAAAATGAAGGAAAAAGCAAAATACACATAACGTAAAAGGCACCGTTCTAACCATTTTCAAATATAGACTCAGGGGTACGGATCACATTCGGAATGCAGTGCACCTGTCGCCACTGCCAGCTCTGATAGCATTTCCTGTCTCCTGCCTCTTCCTCTCGTAAAACTGAAACTGCGCCTCCTGAACACTTACCCCAGCCCGGGCTCTTGGCCCCTGGAACAGCTTCTACGCTCCACTTTCTGTCTTTGCTTTTGACTGCTCTAGCAAAGTGCCTCAAATAAGTGAATCCTATACAGCATTTGTCTTTTTGTGACTGAATTTAATGAACATGATGCACTCAGGTTCATTCACTTTGCAGAATCCCCTTCTCTTGAAAGGCATTATAATATTTTGTTGTGCATATGCATCCTTTAAACTAAACATTCTCTTGGCGCGCCCTAGTGGTGTAGCGGTTAGGTTCACCACCTCCAGCCGGTGCAGTTCACGTACTTACAAAGGACCCAGGTTCAAGACCCAGGCCCGGGAAACAAGCAAGATGAACAACTAAAAAAAATACTCCTTTCACCTCTCTCTTCCTGTCTGCCTGTACCTTTCCCTAAAAAAAAAAAGAAAAATAGAAAGAAAGAAAGTAAAAGAAAAGGACTCAGGCCCACTGGACAGTGGGGAAGAACACTTGGTGACTTGGTGAAGGGCATGATGTGTTCAAGCATATCTAAGAAATAGGGAAGCTATACTTAGGAAATTATTCTAATGTGTAGAATAACTTTTACAATAAAAAATAAATTAGTTAAAAAGAAAAAAGGACTTAGGATATGTTTTATTACATCATCCAGCTGTTGTTCTTCCTGGTATTTACCTAAATGAGCTGAAAATGTATGTCCACACAAAAATAAATGTCTACAGCAGTTTTATTCATAATTATCAAAACTTGAAAGCAGCCAAAATGTCTTTCAGTGGGTGAATGGATAAGCAGTGGCGCATGCAGACAACAAAAAAACTATTCAACACTACAAATAAATGGTCTATCAAGTCATGACAAGACCTAGAGAAATCTTAAATGCATATTGTTTAGTGAAAGAAGCCAGTCTGAATAGGTTACATCTGATTCCAACAATATGACATTCTAGAAAAAGCAAAATATGGCAAGAGCAAAAGGGAAAAAAAAAATCAGTGGTTGTCAGGGGTTTAGGGAGGAGGCAGGTAGGGAGTGGAGCACAGAAGACTTTTAGGACAGTGAAACCATTCTATCTGTTATTATAGTGGTCAATTACACGTCATTATACGTGTGTCAATAATTTGTAAAATTACAAGAGAAAGATTGAATCATAATGCAAACTATGGGCTTCGACTAATATTGTGCCAATATTGTTTCATCAATTGTAGCAGACACAGCACCTAATGTTGGTAATAGGGGAAATCTTGTGAAGGTCAGCACATAGCTCTCTGTATCTTACGTTCAATTTTTATGCAAACCTAACGTTCTAGATAGTTAGCCATTAAAAATTCTAGAAAAATATTTAGGAAAAGCAAGTCGACTTGAATGAAGCATTTTTAACATGCCACCTCCATGTAAATTGGTTTAAAACCAAGTGGTGCTGACTATCAGAGGCCGCTCCAAACAATCCCGCCGTGTAAACTCATCTCAGCCTTGCAGGGAGTCTGTGAGGCAGCTCCCACTTTTCAGGTAAGGAAACTGAGGCCCAGAGAAGTTAAATGAGTTGCTCAGTTCACATGGCTAACAAGTGGTGGCTCTAGGATTCAAACCAGATGGTGTGGCTTTGTCACTGTGCTCTTTTTTTTTTTTTTTCAAGGAAAGGTATAGGCAGCAATGAAGGCAGACAGGCAGGAAGAGAGAGGAGGAAGGGCCATTTTATTTAGTTGTTCATCCTGGTTGTTCCCCTGGCTTGGGTCTTGAGCCTAAGATAAAATTCACCTAAGATAAAATTCACCTGTTTGAAGCATCAGTTTCATGAGTTTTAGAAAAATTACACGGGCATATGCCCATGCAGATACCACCACAATCAAGAAACGGATCTCTTCCATCAGCCCCAGAAAGTGCCCCTGGGCTCCTTGCCATGGAACCCACCGTCACCTCCTGCTCCAGGTCACCACTGAGGTACTTCACTACAGTTCAATTTGGACTGTGCTACATTTCCACATGAGCAGAGTGATAATAGTGAGTCATTCTTTTGTGACTTTCTTTCTGGATTAGTATGTTTATGAGATTAACCCACTGTTGCCTCTATCAGTAGTTTATTCAGAGGGACTAAATTTCAGTCCTGGTAACCCCCAGGAGAGTAACACATGCTTTATGTGGGCGCCTCAAAGTGTGCCTGTCCTGGTCCCGCTGCAGGGAGGGGAGACACTGGCCCCCAAGTGGGCTGCAAGCGCCGGAAGTCATCTGAGAGGCAGACCAGCTACCAGCCCCAGTTCTGACAGAAATAGCCTGTTAGTCAGGGAACAACGGGCCTCCCTTTCTAGACTTAATTTTCTTCCTGGCAGAATGTAGAGGATTGCCTTGCCATGTTTTCCTCATTAGAGAAGCCTAGTAAGCTTTGAGCTCCCGGATAAATTGTTTTGTACCTTCAAATGTGCTGTTATAGAAAATATGCTAATTAATGGTAAAATAATGAAAGGAAAAATACAGATTGGTGAAATTCAGCCCATCATAAGGAATGATTTTACATCCTAGAAAACAGAGGATATGAATGAAATTGTACTTTTAAGATTAAAAAGGATATGTGTTTCCTGGCAAAAGGGCGGAGGCCCGGTCACCACTTCTTTAGCTCTGGCTTGCAGCTCACAGTTGGCGCCCTGAGCGTGTCTGTGACTCCCCTGGACATTGGAATACCTCCATCTGGACCTGGTTTCAGCGTTGCTAACTTCTGCAGGCCAGTGGTCCGGTGACAGCTCTCTTGGTTTCTGGTTCCAAATCTGTAAAGGAGACACTAGGACCAGATAATGTCTTCAAGTTCCTGGTGGCTCCAAACGCAGATTTTATTAAGTTGGCTTTGAGGAGTGAAAGCGCGCGTGCCGTGTCTCCACTGACCGCGAGGGGGCGCTTCCGCCTAGGAGAAAGTCGGATCCGCGCCCACGCCCCCACCCCACCCCCAGCCCCGCACATCCTTCCTCTTCCTCTGTGTATCAGAAAGTCCCCACTCATTAAAAGCAGTTGTGATAGAACACTATAGGTGTGTGATGAGAAATCGCTAAGCCAGATGCTAAGCCTGGTATATATCTAACCAATATGAGTTGATGAGGTATTGGGTCGGGCCACATCCAGACCCTGAACCCCTGACACAAGTTGGAATGATTTTCCCAGAGGACTGAACCAGTGTTTGTTTGCTGGTTTGGCTGGTTTCCCTTTTAATTTAGCAAATGGGCACGTTGTAATTTCTTCTTCAGTTCTAGAGATTTTAAACCACTAGTTCCATTCTCATTAGTATTAGGCAATCATTAATAATAACCCGCTAAAATGATTTCCACTTTAATCATGCATTACAGAATTTCAAGGTTTCAGTTCAGTATGATATACTTCAAGAAGCACTGCTAGCCACGGGTATAATGCGCTGGCTGCAGGTTCCAAAGTGACTGGATAGGCGATTGGGACGGAGACACGAGGTTTCCGTGCATGAGGAGATTTTAATAGTCTAATGAAAGAGAGCAATTGAAAACATAGACAACTATAACGTAAGTACAAAGTGATTCATAGCGCAGGAGTGATATCGGTTCATTGCTGGGAGCCTGGAGGAAGGTGGGATCTTCCCCTTAAATATCTGTTTTCTCCTTTGCCTGTGCCACCACATCTGTCTGACAGGGAGTCGTACCCCATGCTTCCTCACCTTCTCCCCTCTACTCAGCTTTCCTTTTCTCCACAGCACATGTCCCTGCCTGGTTCCCCTATTCCGTTGTTTCTGGTTGTCCCACTGCATCATGTCAGGCTCCCCTCACTGGTGGCTGAGCTCCATGGGAGCAAAGCCAGCCCAGCACCCAAGTGGAGCCTCCCTGAGTCTCAGCTGGCTTCCTGGGACAGAGCCAGACTGGTAAGGAAGTGATTGGGCAATACAGCTGGGAGTCAAGAAAAAGAGAGAGGGAGAACAGGCCACGCCCTTGAACTCAGTCGTCACATCCTGGGAATGTGTCCTAAGAAAGTAATTCCCATGGGAAGTGCCATAAATAAATGGGATTCATTTTGTTCCTTCTTGCGCAGGGGTCTACTGCTTTCTTGGCGTGGTCTCCCAGGTATTCGGGTTAATTCAACCAACACGTGTCAATGATATTCTTTGAGCCAACTCAAATATTCATTTTTCTCTTAGGAGTTGGGGCATGGTGAGGCCCAGCTGGACTTACTGGGGCCTCCAGTGTGGGGACATTTACTACTTACAAGTACCATACAGCTGTCCCAGCTTGCCTAGTTGTCAGCTCTGTGACGCTGGGGAAATTACCTAGTCTCCCAGAGCATTGGCTTTCTCTTCTGTAACATTTAGCAGGAACCACATAGTAGATGCTTAATAAATATTACTTTCCCAAGGATAATTGTCATGGTGTAATTTACACCTTATAAAGTTGTGAGCAACTTTTTGTCTAGAGAAGAGACATGGCACCATAGAATATGGTAGTGCGAGATACTGAAATAGTCTAAAACCTTTGTCAAAAAGGACATTGACAAATGCACACAAAATAATATAGTAAAAAAATCTAGATACAACCACTGTATCTACATGGATCTACAATTCAGTCCAGAGATCCCATGTCTAGGCACATGACTGGAGAACACAAAACACTCATCAGAAAAAGTGTCTGCACCCTCAGCACAGTTCATAGTAGCTAAGACATGGAAACAACCTAAATGCCTGTCAACAGATGACTGTATAAAGGAGCTGTGTGTGTGTGTAAGATTGCACACATGAATTCAAACATACATGCATGTATGTATACAAACACATTCAATGGAATTATAGGCAGCTATTAAAAAAGATGAAATAGTGTCCTTAGAAACAACACGGGTGAAAATGGAGGGGATCATGTAAAGTGAAATAATTCAAAAAGAAAGACAAATACAGGATGGTTTCACTCATGTGTGGAAGATAATAAAACAAAACAAACCAACAGACAAAACTCAACAAAATTCACAGGATAAAAGACTGGCTGGGCGGTTGGGGCTGGTGAGGGGAGGAACCAAGGGAAAAGAATTGTAAAGGGCACTAGAGATCTGTTGGTGGGTGTGGTGTGTAATACACACAGACTGAGGTGCAAATTCAATAGCTTAAAAATCACATAGTAATGTAAACAAAAGTAAAAACAAAACCAGTAACTCCAACCCTAACCCTAACCCCCCAAAACCCAAAAGCCTGTATCTGTAGTTTTGATTTAAAGATGCCCTGCAAGAAACACTCCTTATGTGGGTGGACATAAGGGTGACACAATTTTTCATTATAGGTTTTCATATTTTCTGCATGATCCACAAGAAACCAGCTCTTTCCCCCTTAATCAGATAAAGCATTATTCACAAAGTCATTTACTTTCATTTTCAATCTTTTTGGTTAACACTTCAGCAGAATGGGTAGGCCTGGGAAAGGAAGGGGAGGAATCAGAGAGAAAGGGTGGGGGAGAGGGGAGGGGGAGGGAGCAGCAACCACTAAGTGCAGGCCTCTTGGGGGGGCACGGGCTGCCTGTCTCAGCTGACAGATATCAAAGAATTAGGGGTGCTGGGCAGACAAGGCAAGGAAATGATGTGTCCAGAAGCCCTGCAGTTGTGAAACACCAGGTATGGAGAACAGCAAGTAGGGCCTCTTGGGGAGAGAAGAGAATGTGGTTGGGGAGTAATCTGTGCCAGAAATTTCCAGAACCAGAGATGCCTTGCGGGGGCCTTGTCAGCTATATCAAGGGGTTCAGATGGCATCCTGAGGGCCCTGGAGCCACTGTGGGATTTGTGTGTGTGTGTGTGTGTGTGTGTGTGTGTGTGTGTGTTTACTGAAATTTTAATTCAGTTTATTGTGGGTTCACACACAATTGTCAGAAGCACAGAGTGGGGGCACTCCCTTGTTGCTCAGGTGGCTGAGATGCTAGTGTGTGGACCACACACAGCCCAAGACCTGGCTTCACAACCAGGGACTGGGGGGAAAAACCAAATGAACAGCTAAATCAAGATGCTTCTTCCTTCCTTAAATGTTCCTTCCTCCTCTCCCTCTCTTCCTTCAGTTCTTAAAAAAAAAAAAAAAGACAAGACAAGAAAAAGAACTAATGCAGAGTGATCCCATGTGCATGTTGCTCAGTTTTCCCCAATGGTGACATTTAATATAATAGCCAGGATATTGACAATGATGCAATCCACAGATCTTACTCTGATTTCCATACTTGGTTTTGTTTTGTTTTGTTTTAAACCCCTACCCTGGTCCTGAACCTGAGTCCTTGGGCTTTGCATGATCTGCACCTCTGCTCCTGAGTCACAAGGGTGCTCCCCATATACAATTTCATCAGCTATGTTGGGCCTTGCATCCACTTCCACAGTCATGATGCTGAACAGCCCCAATACCACAGGAACTCTAGGCACCTACTTCCTCCACTCACTGCCTGACTCCCACTCCTGACAAGGTGGAGGCCTGGGAAGAACCCTTTCTGCCTGAGGGAGCTCACTTTGGTCAGAGTGCACCGTCAGTGGGGTGCCAAATTGGGGCATGCCAGATTAGCCTTGGAGGTATAATGGCCCCAGGATTAAGGATTGTTCTGGAGGCCAATGGAGCCACAAATGCATGGCTGAGGGAAGAAGTCTGAGCTAGAACTGAGGCTGGGAGTCACCACCTAGCCCGCTGGTGGTGTGGGTTCTCTAGGGTGGGAGAGGTCTGGGAGAAGGCGACCCCCGTTCTCAATTCAACAGCCTCTGTCCAAGAGGAGTTGGCAGTTGCAGCTGGGCTGGGCCAGCCACAAGCAGACCCCGGCCTCTGGTTCCTTATTTTACACCGCCTGCCTCTGGCGGGTGGGGCATGCCCTTGTTTAAGAGTCCCTGGGAATCTGCACCCAGACCCCCATGCCACCGGGCAGACCACAGTTTGCCTCCAACCTCCACCTCCTGTGAGGCTGCTACGAATATCCTTCTGCACAATATGCTCCCCTTAACCGTGTCCGTTCGGCCCCCCTCTCCCCTCAGCTCGAGACTTGTTATGGAGATCGCGGAATCCAAAGTCTTTAATTCATCAAGGAGAAAACTGCTCCTGAGTGGAGAAAGAGGTTCGCCAAGGTCCCAGATGTGATCTACTTGAAGAAACGGACAGTCTGGTTTCACGTTCACAAGTGCCCTCTCTCTAAAGGAGAGGAAGACAGGTAGAAGGCCGCGGGAGAATGAGTTTCTGAACTCTTTCATGCATTCGTTTTAGTTGAGCGTCTGCTCTGTGCGCGTCAGCACTGCGCTCTCCGAGACAGAGATGGGCCAGGCACCGACTGTCCCCCTGGTGGGTGAGGACCTCGAAGGGTTAAATCCGGGAGTGATTGCGCGGGCGGGGGGTGGGGGCGGGGGGGGCGGGCTTTGGTGGGCGGAATCTCCCAGGGGAGAAGCCCCCTCCGAGCTTCTCAGATCCAGGCACTAGGGTGAGAAGACCGGGAAGCGCAGCCCCGGCGCAGCCGCCCCCGCAGAGCCCCCTCCAGCCCCGGGAGCAGCCGCTCTCGAATTACAACAAAAGGTGCTGGAGGCCGGGCCTGCTGCTTTGGCCGCCTGCAGGGAAGGGGGTGGGCTCGGGGAGGGGTTTGCCGTCCGAGTCCCGTTAAAAGTACCGGGAAAGCCGAAAAGAAGTGACTCCAGTTGCGGCTTCCAACACTTCGAGCTCGCCTTCTCCAACGTCCAAAGTCTGCTCGGCCCCTCTGCCTAGAAAGGGGCTCTGGCTCGCGGAGTGGGATCGCCGTGGGAAGCCTGACCCCAGCCAAGCCCGCGAGGGCCGCTGCAGCTAAGTAAGAGCGCTCCCTACGCACCCCCACTGCACCCGAACCGGAGCGTTCGGGTGGGGTCCCGGGCCCCACTCTCCTCCCGGCCGCCTCTGAGTTCCGGAGACTGAGCTGCGGGCACCCAGAGTGAGCCTTCTTGCTCGCAGAGATCGAAGGACGCGCAGGCTGAGAGGGCCCCTCGCTACTCGGGCGGACCCACCCAGCTCAACCTCTCCCGCGCCGGGCGAGGCGCTTGCAGCTGGCCTGGCCGGGAGAACGCGGCGTTCCGTTCCGCGCTTGCCAGGGGCACGCGACCAGTCGGGTGTCCACTGTGCTAGTTGCTAGGGAGGGTGCAGCGTGGGACCAGGGACATTGGGGCTTGAAGCGCGCAGGGGACGGGGACGCACTGGACTCTCCGGGGATGCGGAGCACACGGGGCGGGGGCGGGTTGAGGGTGGGAGTCACCGGCTGCGCCTGCGGGCTCTAGAGCCCACAGTCTGGAACTGGGTTTTCTCTCCCGCTGGTGGGTTAGGCACGTCTGAGCTCAGCAGCCCGGGGTGCTGTGGAAGGAGAGGCGCGGGGCGAACGCATTCACTTCCAAATCATCTGGCTGGGCCCGGGACCCGGGACCTCTTTTGTGGGTATCACCGAGACCCTGGGGTAGGAATGAACCCGCACAAGCCAGCCCACTCCTGGAGCAGTTGGGATCTCCGGGTACAGCTGCTTGGTCTGGTGCCGACGGCCCGCGGTCCTCTGTGAGCGCAACCTTCACGCAGGCGATTTAGCCACTGCCGCCACCCCCTTGTCTCCCCCCAGTTCTGAGCGCCCAGCTTGGTAGCTGCCTGCGGGAGGTGTTGCTGTAAATCAGCACCGTAAAAGAAGCAATTGGAAGAAAAAGCGAGTTTCCTTCTTGTCCATCAACCCTCAGGACGCCTCTCCATAAATCTTCCAAAAGCATCGGGGTGGGGGTGGGGGGAGCGCAGTGGAACTGGCCGGGGAGGGGACTGAACTACTCACTAGGCCATCTCGAGCCTGTCGAAAGAGGAGAAATATACAGGAAAGTCAGAAACGGGCCCCAAATGAATTTCATCCCTTAATCTCGTAACTGCAGAGTGCTGATGAGCAAGGACACTGGGTTCATCAGTGCAGGGCTTCAAACCTAGATCCCTCACTCCAGTTCCCTGCAGTAACGCCAGCCTATCTGTCTTGGAGCCGCTTGTCACCTTTGGTGGAATTGTTAATTTATGTGTTTTGTGTACTTAATGGTCAGGGATAGAGCTAAGGACAAAGAAGTTCCCAGGTGAATAACCAACTCTCTGGATCTAAATATTTAATCTCACTACCCCACCCCCCTTTTCCTGTCCTTCCTGGTCCATAGTCTCTGTCCCTGGAATGACCATCAAACCCATAGCAAAGGACATGCACCGCGTGCACCCCTGTGGGCTCCCAGAGCCCAAGGAGACTGAGTGTCAGTGGTGTGTGTATTTGTGCATACACAAGCACACCTGTTTGTCTCTGTGACATTCATTAAAAGGTGACTGGGTCTAAGGTCACTTAACCATTAAATGGCATGGCTGAATGTGAAACTTAGGCCTGAAGAGAAGGTGTGATCTTGACATTACAGGTAGGCTGCCATTTTCATGAATGCCAAATGGGAAATTCTGCAAAGACAGGTCCATCTGCAGTAGTCCTTCCCTATCCTTGGTTGCATTTTACCTCATTTCAGCTACCAGAGTCAACTGTGGTCAGAAAATATTACCTAAATATGGTATTTTGAGAGACATGATATTTATGTAAATTCTATTGCAGTGTGTGGTCACAGTTGCTGTATATTAGTATTGCTGTTAATCTCTTAGTGTGCCTAAATTAAACTTCACCATAGGGAAAGGTTTTATGTATATATATATATATATATATATATATATATATACATATATATATATATATACATATATATATATATGAAAAAGCATAGTATAAAAAGAGTTCAGTACTCTCCAAGGTTTCACGCATTCATTGGGGGTCTTGGAATGTATCCCCCTGGGATTAGGGAAGCCTGTTGCACCTCTTTTCTAGCTAGGACCCTTGCCTGAGCTCTCCTGGCCTTTTCCCAAGTCCGTGTCCTCTGGCTTCTGAATGACCAGTGTGGAAGGATCTTGTGAAGGAAGCAGATTTACTCTGGAGCTGGCCATCCATGAAGGTTTCTAATGTCCACTGGATAATCAAAATTTTATTTTTATTCTGAAAAAATTTCAAATATTCACATTAGAGAGAAGGTTCCATATACTTTCTTTTTTAGAAGAAGGAGGCAGGTGGGAATGAAAGCATGCAGGTTAGCAGATAGGCAGAAAGAGAGACGAGAAAGAAGCATTTATTTCTTTAATTGTTCATCTTGGTTGCCCTCCCCTCCCCTCTACCCCACCAGCCCCCACCCCGGTTCCTATCTGGATCCTTGGGCTTTTTATGGCCTTTGCTGGAGACCAGGACCTACTCACTGAGCCACCAGGGCACCCCCCAAAATACTTCTTACCCTGCTTCAGTGGTTACCAATATTTTGCCACACTTACTTCATCTACCTCTTTTCACTTTCATTTTTTATTGCAGTGTTTTAAAGCAAATACCAGCTATGTAATCATTTCATCCCTATGTATTCCTGTGTGGTCTCTAAACCATGATGCCATTATTATGCCTAAAAAAATTAACAGTAATTCCTTGCCATCCTCTAATACTAGTCCATATTCAGTATGTTCCCAGTTTCCCCCAGATGTCTTTTTGACAGTCGATCTGAGTTCTGCTGAGTTTACTATTTATGCTCAGTTTGGATATTATTCCTTTATAGCCATTTTTCTACCCATCATGTCATTTGATTGTTACAATGTCCCATGAAAGTGAGGTGGGTGTTACTAAATTCATTTTACAGCTGAGTAAACTGGCAAACCGATAAGCTGTCCAGACAGCACAGCTGACTAGAGATGGAGCCAGGACCCCATCCCGCCTCTCACTCCTGGGCACGGCTCTGTTTCTCAGTGCAGCTCTGCGCTCAGCGCGCTCTGCTGAGTCCATCTTGGCCCTGGCTTCTCCAGGGATTATCATTTCTTCTACACGTGCTATCAGAAATCCACATGTAGACAGTAGCTGGCCATTTGGTACTTACTAGAGATTAATCAGCAAATTCGTGCAGCCGTGTCCTAGGTTGTAAAACTGCTGGAGTCTCCGAACCGGGAAGCATCCTCCTCCCCTTTCCTCTGGCTCCTGGATTTCCAAGTAGGAAGAGCAATGATGCTGGAATTTCTGAAAGAGACAAGACCCTGGAAGGAAATCTCATTGAGAAGAATGACTTCACAATTGTCCAAACACTGTGGCAGCTGGCCTTTTCAGGCGGAGACTCAGAAATTCTCTGTCAGAAGAGGCTTCCCTCTGAGGTCATTTATGGACAAGTGTATTTATTCTGCCTTTGTCTGATGAGGATGTAGCAGACCAGAACTTTCCATTTTCAACAGTTTTAGTAGTTTTGCTTATTTGCTTTGGAAGAAGGTGCTAACGGAATCATTTTCACGTCTTATTAATGAGACTTATGAGTCAGAATTCTTCCTTGGCCAGCTACGTGGGAAAAAGGATCTATTGCTTCACTCTTACATGGTCTGGTCTGATGTTCATTGACCTGAAATGAATGAATGAATAAATGAATGAATAAATCTTCCAGAAAATAGTTAGGGACAGAAAAGCTGCTCCAAATTCAACTCCAGGAGCTCAAACTGGGCAAAACACTAACTTAACCATGCTGTCTCTGGCTTCTCTTCCCCCTTAGCTAATAGACTGGTGGGGGTGGATTTCTAGGTGATTCTATGTCAGCAGCTGCTGTCACTGCCTTCCTCTTAAAGTTTTGATAAAGTTAGGTGGTGAAGGTGCAATTTCTGCTCCCTGGGAGCTCCCTGGGGTCAGAAGAGCACTTACAGCGACAATCGCTCATTTCCCTCCAGAGAAAGGCCTTCATGATCTGTCTCCCACAGAAACCCCACCCCACCCCACCCAGTGCTGCAGCCCACGGAGCATCAGGATTAGCAGTTGTGATGCAGACAAGAGAGACTCGCGGGTCCCACGAGACACCCGCACAGCGTGCACTCACACCTGAGGAGTCTCCGCCCTTCCTGACACTGGTAATCGCGCAGGTGTGCCTGTTCGCCAGAGGACACAAGACAGCCTCCGCCACCTGCAGCGGAGTGTGGAGGCACCAGGACACCCTTTCAGAAGAGCCACTGTGTGAGGGTGACCAAGCATGACGGTGACAGTTTACTTAGGATTTCTGTCCAGAATTTTAAGATTCCTTTTGCACGTCCCTGGGCAGAAACCATATACCTGGCAAGTTGTGTGTGGCAGATACGGGTGCGGAGCAAGAACGAGCTCGGCAGATAACAAGGCTGTGATCAGGACCACAGATTACAAGTTCTTCATATCGAAGACTTCTTGGTTCCTTCATGTGGAACACGTTTAATGATATGGTATGACAATGGTGATGTCTAATGTTTAGCTTTTTACTGTCAGACAAGCAGACACAGTTGATCCCAAAATGTCCTATAGCAACAGCTCACGTTTGTCCTCCTTGATCGGACAGAGTGTCTTCTGCTGAATGAATGCTGCTTCCCAGGTCAAGAATAACCGTGACCCAGATTGCAGGAACTTGATGGCAGATTCACCTACACCTCAGTGTTTTGAGATTAAATGTTTGTCTTCTCTACCCTGAGGTGGTTTAAAAGAGATGGCAGTGTGAAAAATATTTATAACCTGAACGGCTCAAGATTAATTAAGAGATTTAAGCAGCTTCTTTCCTTCACGTGTCTAGGGGAGATAGCACAGTAGAGTTGGGATTTGTAGTTGCGGCAGTATTGATTGACATCTCCACTAAATCTTGTTCCTCCAGGCTCTCCCCAGAGAACTTCTCTCTTGTCAGCTTCTGCTGGAACAGTTTTAAGCCCCAAGTAAAAATGTCTGTGGTCCTGCCCTGTTTTCCCTGCTTTGCTTTCTCCGTCCCCGCCGACCTGGTCCTCTCTCCTAAGATGGAGGTGACTTATTACACACCAGGCATGTCAGATACGCAAGTGATATGACCTGGTCTTTGACGTGTGTGCTTAAAAATAACTGGTCAGTCCAGATGCCCGGAACCACGTCCATGGTGCCCATCTGAGGCTGACGCAGCCTTAGAGCGCAGCCGGGGGTTTGTGGAGAGGGGACTTGTGGCAGCGCACAAAAAGGGGAACATCCGTTAGGCTCCCTGAAGTCTCTAGTGTGCCTGTGGCCAACTGGTAGGAGTAACTCTTTAGGTGTGTCCCGGTGGAGTAGAGGTTTGGTAGCCACCTCTGTGGGGAGCAGCCCACAAGCATCCCAAGGACCCTGGTTGTTGTTGTCCCAGTAGGGAGTATCCAGGGTGACCAACTAAATAAAATATATAGAAATAATTCCTCTTCTTCTCTTCCTATCTGTCTGCCTCTGTTTGCCTTCATTTCTGCTTGCATTTTCCTTAAAAAGAAAAAATAATAATAATAACTCTTTGACTTTTAAGCTGCCTTGACATCAGGTGTTCTGAGAACCCTCACCTTGACATGCAGAGGCCACTTATGATTAAGAAGCAAAAAACAACCAACCAGAGATATCCTGCAAACCCTTAACATTTCCACAAACCCTGCGGGGCCGCTAATCCTTTTCAGCAGCACCACTGATTTTCTTCAAGTGATGTTACCCAGGTGCTGTCTCATCCTGGAAACTGTCAAAGCCACACTGCCTTTCTATGACCAGCCTTTATGTCATCTGTTACCAGGCATTGCAGCATTGTGTCACGGCATCACCACAATGTCCTCCACTAGCAGGACAGTTGCTAGTGTCTTATCTGGCCTCCGGTCCTTGGTCTTAACCCCTGTAAAGCAACCTCCAAGCATGAGACGGGGTGATCTTTCTAGAGCAGGGACTGGTACGCTTTTTCTCTAAGGGTCAGAGAGCAAAATTTTAGACTTTATGACCCTGTAGTCTCTGTCACAAAGGATGACTTCTGCTGTTTCAGTGAGAAAGAGCCACGGGTATTCTATAAAGAAATGAGCATGGCTGTGACCCAATAAATCTTTACGGACAAGTTTGCCCCTGGGCAGTAGTTTGGTGACACTGTTCCAGAACATAATCTACCCATCGCTCTCCTGCGTGCCTTTCATGGCAACTCATCCCCAAAGGAAAACTCAGCTTGTCTGTTTCCAAGAAAAGCTCAATTGAGACTCTGGAAGGGATTGTGATGAATCTGCATACCAATTTGTAGTCTCATCTTAACAAAATTTAGTCTTCCAAACCATGAACAGGTCATATTTTTTCCATTGAATTGGAAATTCTTTTATCTCTTTCAACAATGTGTTGCAGTTTTCTAAGAAAAACCTATTTGCATGTCTTTTGTTAAATTTATTCCTAATTATTTCATGGAATGATTTTCTTAATTTTCATTCTCGGATTGTTCCTAGTGTATAGAAACAGTTGATGTTTGTATTTCAATCTCAAACCCTTGTAACCTTGCTGAGCTCATTTTTCAGTTCTAATAGTAGATTCTTTAGGATTTTATACGTACATGTGAGTAGATTCTCAAAGAGTAGATGTTCAGGAGGTGGATATGTGGTGCCACGTAAAATGGAGCCACAACTCCAAAGTCAGGGAAACGAGGAAACAGATCTCTTCTGGGACCCACATACACTCACTTGGCTGGAACTCAAGGTTTGGGGCGAAGCTGTGTGTGTGTGTGTGTGTGTGTGTGTGTGTGTGTGTGTGCATGTGTGTGTGAGAGAGTGTGTGCATGTGTGTGTGAGAGAGTGTGTGCATGTGTGTGCGTATGTGTGTGTGTGTTGTGTGTGCGTGTGTGATGCTAAAGAGCCTGGAGTCATGCCCGGCTTGGAGATTCATTAAGAACATTAGAATCCTTCTTAGAAGACCCAGAAAAGACTTACGATAAGCATTATGACACTGATTAGCCCCAAAGGTAACTGAGACAATCTGTCCACCCCTCAGTACGGCCACGAACTTGTAGATCTTGGTATATGTATGCCACTGCTCTGTGCGAGACAGTGTCTTGAGGAATGATCACCAGTGACAAAGTACCAGCTGGCATTTTGCAGCTGAGCCTTGCCAGCTTTGGTGATGTGGCAGCTGGTGCCTGCCGCTGTTACTCACTGGGCTCTGGAAGAGAGCAGATGCTTTACTGGACAGGAGAATCCCAGATCACTGACTCTTAACAAACTTTGGGATAGTACCCCTACTCCAGGCCCCTGTGTAGCCAGATATTTCCAGACATGTCAAAGATGGGGCTGTGGTCTCTGAACCAGCTGCTCCTTTCTTCACTAGATCCGACTCTCAGATGAGGAGCTCAGGCCTGAAAAACTGACTGCTGCTACAGGTTGCATAAGTTGGTCTGGAAGCTTCTGGAGACAGAAAGTGTACAAAGCCAAGGGCGGGTCCTGCTATGACCTGCCTTCCCTGAGGCAGGAGGGAAAGTAAATGGAGAGCTTCTGGAGGCTGTCACTTAGAAACTGGGCTCAGGTGGTGCCTTCCTGACCACTTCGGAGGGTTTATCTCTTAGAAAACTAGTGTGTAAACTTCCTCCAGCCCAGGACTTCCTCCGCCTCCCACCTAGTACACTCCTCTTTCCCACAACTGTCTGAGACTCTTCCTAGCAGTGCCTGTGCCTGAACCAGCCCTCAGCACTCTGCCCTCCAGGAATTTGCAGCAGGAGTCCACACTTCCTCCTTGGAAGCACCACTTGTTGGCACTGATTAGGTTGCTTGCCATACTGAATCTAGCTTCTCTTCTCTTCTTCCTATCTGCCTTTTATGCCTCTTAACATCTCCCTCAAAGGGGCACTGAAATTCAGACCAAACTGGTTCGCGATAGTTGGAGTTGGGAAATAATGTCTCTGAGAATATTGGGGGAGTTGAGGGTCTCGTCAAAACCTGTAAAGAACAGCAGATGGCTATAGTGATATCACTGCTAGAATTTGTTCAGATTGTTGCTGATTTTATAATTATTATAGTTATCACTATCAGCCAAGCGCTATACTGAGTGTTTGATGTTTCTGTGTTACCGACTAAGACCTTAAGACCCTTCTCCATTTGCAAAAGCCAGATTTGAACCTGGGGTCACCCCCAGATGGGGCACCTTGCTCTTTAATTATGCTATGTTAGCCCGACCATGTTGCTCCTTCATGAAAAGGGGTTGGGGGTGGGCTTCTTTGAAACTGATGGACGTTACTTCCCCCACTCCAGTCCTCGGCCACTGTGATAGTGTTGACTTCAAGCTGCACCAAGTTTACATTCCTTTGTCCCTTTTTTAGGGACCATAGGTTGCAGAGATAAGATGCATCCCTTACACTATATATATGGCTTTCACTTTCTGAATCAATCAGAGAATCTCTATTAGGCACATTTTAGTGTTTGAAACTGAACCTTCAGCCTCCCCAGGAAACAACCTGATTAAAATGAGATTCCACCCAAAGCCAGAGGTAAACTGTGGGGAACCCCAATTGGTCACAACAAATTATGCCTGACAAAGATCTCTTTCTGAAGACTGAAAAAATTTCAGCTTTGTATGCCTACCTTCTCAACATCTTTGCTGTGCCCTGAGCATTCCTGCTCTGTGGCCAGAAATAGATGGGACTGAGGTGGAATCTTTCGCCAGGGGCCAAATGGACCAGCCCTGGCCAGGCCTGGTGTCAAAGTCTGCATTCTTGTCTGAGGTGGTTCAGAAGCGCCCCTCATCCCCCGCCCACTTCCCTCATTCTCTGAGCACACCCCATTCACCCAAGACAGCAGCCTTCCACGAAGGAATGTGTTCCATGTGGGGCCCAGCGGCTCCGGGACCACAGCTGGGCTAGCCTCTCCGGAGCGTGCTCTGGGCGGTGAATGAGGACCATTCATCACTCCTGCTGGTCCAGTAGGAATCCCGGGGGTGCGGGGTCTGGCGGAGGAGACCGCCCCCACCCCATGCCCTGACCCTGTATCTGAATACGGACATCTGGCAGAGACATCAGGCACTGCTTTCTCTCCAGGCAAAGGGATTCAGCTGGGCTCCCTGCTCCCGTATTCAGCCACACTGAGCTGGTGCCCTCAGCATCAGGGCCACTGCTCCTGGCCAGGGAGTGGCACGAGATTGCTTTTTGCATTGCTTCCTAGTTGGGGCAGGCAGGAAGATGTGGTGGGAGGAATGAAGCTCCCCCTTCCTCTCTCCTGGGGCTGCAGAAGTGTCAGGCCAGTCCTGCAACACTGGGACCCAGGGAGGCCTGCTTTTGGGGGACCTGTGCCCCAGAGCTTTATGTTGGCGGCAGGCAGTTTAGAGAATCAGCTGTAAGAGCAGGGCTTTTTGCTAAATGCCCTATGTACAAATAAAGTGTGTGTTGTGTGTGTATTTTATTAAGGAAACACTGATTTAACAAAATAAGTTTAGATGTGCAGGTTCACACTTCATCAAATACACTGTAACATACCGTGCACGCTACCAAATTTCCAATAGTCTCCACCACTGTCCGTTGGACACCCACCTCCTCTTGCTCCTGCACCCACGCCCATCCCCTCTAGTAACCTCAGTTCTGTTGTCAGTGTCCAAGGCTTGGTTTTTGTTGTGTCTGTTCATTTACTGTCTCCTTATATTCCACACAAGAATGAGATGATTTGGTATTTGTCTTTCTCCTTCTTATTTCCCTTAGCATAATCTCTAGCTACATCCGTGTTGTCACACATTTCCGGATTTTATCTTTTTGTTTTTCAATTAAGATTTTAAAGTTCTATGGTATTTCATTAGTTATATACAACACATCTTTATCCACTCTTCTGAGGATAGGCACTAGGTAATTTCTAATTTTTGGCTATTGTAAAGAATGCTGCAATAAACATGGGGATGAATATATCTATGTGAATTAGTGTTTTTGTGTTTTGGGGTAAATACCTAAAAGTGGGGTGATAGGATCATGGAATTTTCATTCTCAATTTTTTTAGGAATCTTCATTACTTTCGCAAAAAGGTTGCACCAATTTATACCCCCACCAACAATGTAAAAGGGTTCCCTTTTCTCTACCTCCTCATCAACACTTGCCTTTTGGATAATAGCCATTCTCACAGGTATGATATGATATCTCTTTATTGTTTTGATTAGCATTTCCCTACTAAAAAGCAAGGAAGAACATCTTTTCATGTGCCTGTTGGCCATCTGTATGTCTTCTTTGGAGAAATGTCTATTCAATTCTCCTGCCTATTTTTTATTGGCTTGTTTGTATATCTGTTGTTGAATTTCATGAATTTTTTATATGTTTTGGAGATTTGACCTTGTCAGATGTATGATACGCAAGTATCTTCTCCTAGTCAGTAGGCTGTCTTTTGATTTTGGTGAGAGTTTCTTTCGCTGTGCAGAAGCTTTTTAGTTTGGTGTAGTCCCATTTGTTTATTTTTCTTGCCTCTGGAGTTGAGTCCCCCAAAACTTCTCGAAGATCAATGTCATGGAATGTATTGCCTGTTTTTCCCTAAGTAGTCTCTGGTTTTCTGTCTTACATTCAAGTATCCAATCCGTTTTGAATACATTTTTGTATATGGCATTAGAGAGTGGTCTAGCTTCATTCTTTTGTATATGGCTGTCCTGTTTTCCCAACACCATTTGTTGAAAAGACTTTCCTCTTTCCATTGTATGCTCTTGGCTCCTTTGTTATAAATTAACTGACCATATATGTATGAGCATATTTCTGGTGATTCAGTTCTATGCCACTGATCTGTGTCTCTGTATTTCTTCCAGTACCATACAGCCTTGGTAACTGTCATGTTGTAATATTGCTTAAGATCTGGGAATGTGACACCTCCACTGTTTTGTTTTTTTTGTTTGTTTGTTTTCTGTTTTTGTTCTCTGAGGAAAGGTGCAGGTAGGAATGAAGATAAGTAGGCAGACAGGAAGAAAGAGGAGGAAGCATTTTAAAATTTGTTTTGTTAGTCGTTCATCTTAGTTGTTTTCCCCTGACCCTGGGACATGAACTGGGGTCCTTATGTGGACTGTGCTCTTCTGGAGGTGGCAGAACAAACCACTATACCAACAGGGCTTGCCCACTTTGGTTCTTTTTTTTCTGCTGATTGCTTTGGCTATTTGGGGTCTTTTGTTAATCTATAAGAATTGGAAATTTTTTTGTTCTATTTTTGTGAAAAATGCCAGTGGGATTTTGAAGGGGATTGCATTAAACTTCTGTGAGATGGCCATTTTGATAATGTTAATTATTCCCTATCATGAGCATGGGATACCTTTCCATCTCTTTGTATCTTTCTCTCTTTATTTAACAATACCTTATAGTTTTAACTGTACAGGCCTTTCAACTCCTTTGTTAAGTATATTCCAAGGGATTTCACTTTATTTTTTTGTATTGTAAATGGGATAGTTTACTTGATTTCATTCTCCTATTACATTGTTTGCATATAAGAATGTCACATATTTTTGCATATTAATTTTGTAACCTGCCACCTTACTGTACTTATAAATTCTAGTATTGTTTTTAGTGGAGTCCTTAAGGTTTTCTATGTATATTATCATGTCACCTGCAAATGTTGATAGTTTTACTTCTTTTCCAATTTGGATACCTTCTATTTCTTCTTCTAGCCTAATTGCTTGGGCTAGGACCTCTAGTCCTAGAAAAACAGCAAAAAATAATTGCAAATAAACAACCTAACCCTACAGCTATAGCTACTCTAGAGTGTATTTCTAGTACAGTGTTGAATAGCAGTGGTGAGAGTGGACAGCCTTGTCTCATTCTTAGAGGAAACGCTTTCAGTTTTTCACTCTTCAGTATGGTGCTGTGTGTTGATTATATATGACCTTTATTATGTTGAGGTATGTTCTTTCTATCCCAATTTTATGTAGAATTTTTATCATATGGTTGTTAATCTTGTCAGATGCTTTCTCTGTGTTTATTGATATGATTATATTTTTCTTCTAGCTTTTGTTAATGTAGTGTATTACATTGATAGATTTGCATGTGTTGGCCCATCCTTGCATCCTATTTGATGAGAATGAATGATCCTGTTGATGCATTGTTGGGTTCAGTTTACTAATATTTTGTTGAGGATTTTGCATCTATATTTCATCAGAGATCTTGGTCTATTATTTTCTTTCTTGGTGACATCCTTTCTGCTTTTAGTATCAGTGTGATGTTGGCCTCATAGAAAGTGTTTCAAATACTTTCTTCTTGCTGAATTGACCACTTAATTATTATGGTGTGTTCATCCTGCCTATGTTATGGTCTTTAGTTGGAAGACTCTTATCTGATGTAAGTATGGCTGTCCCTGCTTTTCCTAGTTTACTTGTAGGTTGTCTTCCACCTTAGATTTTGAGCCTATGTTCATCTTTCAGATGTAGTTGCTTCCTGTATGCAGCAGGAAGTTGGGTAATGGTTTTAAATTCCTTCCTCCACTCTATGACTTTTCGATTGGTGAGTTCAATCCATTGGCATTTAGGATTATTGTTGGTGTATAACTGTTGATTGCTATTTTGCTAATTGTTTTCTCAGTGTTGCTACAGACAGTATTTTTGTTCTTCTCTTATACTCTTCTTAGGTGCTTTGAAAGTATTTGCATTGTGTTTGATTTCCCTTTTCATTTTCTTCTTTGTTTTTTTTTTTTTTTTTCTATAGATTTTTGTTCTGAGGTTACTCTGGGATTTTCAGAAATGTTTCTATGATTATAATGTTTTGACTTGGAAGCAAATTCATTCTGTCTACATTTTTACTCTCCTCCTCCCCACATTTTATTTGTTTGATGCCTTGCTGCTTCTAAGTGTGGTATCTTTTAATTTTATAGAACTTTTTAGTATATTTGGTAAGCTTATTTAGTGTTGATCAATTTTTTTAACTTTTGTTTGTAAACTCTTTTATCATTCCTTCAATTCTACATTTTAATCTGGCAGGTAGAGTACCCTTGGTTATAAATCATTTTCTTTCAGCACTTTGAACCTATCTTGCCATTCCCTACTGACCTGTAAAGTTATAGTCTCCTGGGGGCTCCTTTATATGCAACTCATTTTTCTTTAGCTACTTTTAAGATGCTCTCCTTATTTTGTATTTTTATTATTTTGGTGACAATGTGTCTTGTTGGTCTCTGAATTTCTTTGTTTCAAGTTCATTGAGCTTCCTTGGCCTGGAGGTCTGCTTCCTTCCTCAAATTAGGAAAATTCTCAGATATTATTTCTTCAAGTGTGGTTTCTGCCCCCTTCTTCTGGAATCCCTGTGATGCGTATGCTGTTCCTCTTGATGTTATCTTGCTGTCTTTGTTGACTTTCATTCTTTTTTCTCTTTACTAATCTGTTAGGGTACATTCCACTGTCTTATATTCTAGCTTGCTGATTTGATTGGAGACTTATTCCAGTCTACTGCTGAGCCCCTTTATTGTGTTCTCTAGCTCATGAATTCTATTTTGGACTGCTTCGTAATTTCTCTATTTTGTTGTGGTTCTCTTCTTGCCTCCAGTTTCCCCCCTAATTTTAGTGAGTGTCATTAAAACTATTGCCCTAAAGTATTCACCAGGTTGTTACTTAATTCTGTTGCATTCAGATTTTCCTTTGGGGTTTTGTTTATGTTCATCCTTATGCATATATTTCTCTGTAGCTTCACTCTGTTTGCTATTCTATATTTATTTTGTGGGTTAGACTTCCCTGATGTAAAGACCTTGGGTAGTATTGGCCTGGGTGTTGGTCTAGAATGCTGGGCTTCCTTTAACTGTGCAATATCAGAGCTCCTCGGAATTTTTGAAACATTAGAACCAAAGGCATGAAAGTGTAACCAGTGGCATTGGAGTTGGGGTAGGGAATGCAGGGGTCTCCCCCCGAGTTATAGGCATGACAAGGCACAAGGAGAAAGATCCAAGAGCTGTGGACCCAAGCTTTTCAATTTTTTTAGGGATCTCCATACTCCACACTTTCCATGATTCTTGCCACCAATTTACATTCCCACCAAATTATATGTTTCCTTTTCTCTGCATCCTTGCCAACACTTGTTTCCAATCTTTTGGATAGTAGTCATTTTCTTAGGTGTGAGGTGACATCTCATTGTTGTTTTGATATGCATTTCCCTACTAACAAGGGAGTAGGAATGTCCATTCATGTGCTTGTCAGCTGACAAGCCATATATATGTATGTCTTCTTTGGAGATATGTCTTCTCAGGCCTTCTGCCTATTTTGATTGGATTATGTCTTGCTGAATTTTATAAGTTCTTTATATATTTTGGATATTAAACCCTTGTCGATGCATAATGTGCAAATATCGCCTCTATTCAGTAGACTGTCTTTTCATTTTGATGGTAGTTTCTTTGATTGTGCAGAGGATTTTTAGTTTGATGTAGTCCCATTTAAAATGTATAATTTTTACAATATACTTTCCCCTATCTGTGTAGACTTTTGTTATCACTCAGAACTTGTTGGTCACATGGGGCATTATGTGACTGGGTGCCATAAAGTGAGTTGTCTGTCAGTGATCAGAGGCCATCATTGGTCGTATTTAAGAATGCACAGGGAAGTTGATAGTCATGTGGTTTTTCAAAGAATACTATGAGGGGAGTGAGCTGTACAACACAGAGTGGAGGCCTTTTGCAGGCATATGATGGAGTGATTCAGAAGGGATTGTTTTGGGGGGAAGAAAACAATTAAGTGGCCCCAAGGAAAATTTGATACT
Source organism: Solenodon paradoxus (assembly GCA_004363575.1). Classification (NCBI taxonomy): domain Eukaryota; kingdom Metazoa; phylum Chordata; class Mammalia; order Eulipotyphla; family Solenodontidae; genus Solenodon; species Solenodon paradoxus. The sequence goes on from RJWH01000813.1 coordinate 483,155, forward strand.
CAGAGACAGTTTTAGAGTAGGCCTTTCACATTCCTTCCTGATTCAGAATCAAAACAACTATCAAAATAGTAGCCTAAGAAAGGGATCTTGGAAATTTCAGTTTTGCTTTACTTTGTTAAAGGAAAGGTGCAGGCAGGGATGAAGGTGAGCAGAGGCAGGCAGGCAGGGAGCGAGAGCACCTTTTTATTTTATTTAGTTGTGCATCTTGGTTATTACCCCCACCCTCACCCCCACCCACCTATTACCCCCACTTCTCCTGAAGGCAGCTGATCAAACTACTAGAATTTCCAGTTTCATATTTTCTCCTTTTCCTTTTGGAGCCCTGTTGGGTAAAAATTAAGTAAAGGTTGTTCAAATATTCACCCATTATCAGTATAATGCCAACTCCTCGAATCACAGAAGTCAGTGTTTTTAGAACGCAGGGGTAAGTTCCTGGGTTATCTGCTTAGGAACTAAAGATTTCTTCCTGTGTGTGGAACAAATGAAGTAGCATTGTTCATGATCAACTGAGAAACTTGAGCAAGAGTCAGGTTTAGAAGCTTTCTAAAGACCTTTTCCTCCCTCTGACCCCACCCTCAGCTCCAGTTTCCAGCACTGTTGATAGAGCCCTACTTCTGATTTGCAAAAGTATATCTCCCTGGAGTCTGCCCTCCCATTACAGGCCAGCACCTGCCTAGTTTACAAGGCACGTGTGATGATACCTCTTATTTAGACACGTGTGATGATACCTCTTATTTAGATAATTCAGGTTTTTGTTTTTTAATATCAAGTGTTCTTGGAGCTAGGCATGCCAAACTGGAGCCCCATGCAGCTGCTTTAGCAGAATCCCAAGCCCTGGAAAGTCATGTTGGAGGCAGATAGTTATGAGGATCAGCTTGCGTCAGAACAGGGCTTTTTACCAAATGCACTAAGTATAAATAAAGTGGCACACTTCAAGTTTCAAGTAATGGTTGTTGCGAGCAGGATCCAGAAGGAGCTTCCTAACTCCTAACTCCTGGGAACTCATCCTCATCCTTGGGAGCTCCCAGTCCCCAAATAACACCTGTGGAAATCTGAGGATCAAAATTAAATACAACCTATTGCATTAAGCAGCTTAGCATCAAACAACACTAGCTGGCCTTTCGAGAGCCTCACCCAAATCTAGCAGGCAGTGTCTGTTTGCACCAAGATATTTTAGCTGATTTTTTGTGACCACCTACTGTGGATTGGGCTCTTAAACATGATCTTTCTCTTTTATAACAGTGCTGAAATATAGATGTTTCTCTTTTTTCCACTTAAACATTGCTTTTAAGTAACTATTGTTTTCATTTTGTGAATGAAGTACTGAGACTTAGAAAATCTGTGTGTGCCTGAGGTCACAGAATTAGTAAGGGGTAGAAATGAGATTTCAACCCAGGTCTGTGTCATTTTAAACCATTATTCCCTGCTGTGTATTGGCAGTAGAGGTGGCAGTATGTTCAGCCTATTCTTGGAAGAGCGTGCAGGCTGTCTGAAAGGTCCCTGGAGACAGGGAGAGCTCAAAAGCTGGAGGGAAGGTGAACTAATTTCCCCTGCTGTTTGTTGGGAATACCCTGGACTTCCTGGGGGTGTGAAGGAATCCTTCTCCCTCCTGTCCCAGATGCCCCCAGGGGCAGAGTGCCTCCTGACCACCAACTTATACTAATATTAGTTGTTGAATGTTGTATCCTCCAATGGATTGATTTGAAAGTCAGAATGTCCTCACCTGCTAAGCCAAGAGAGCCCAATAAGAAAATACTGCCGGAGATAATTCACTACTTTCTGATAAACCAGTCACAGTCAACTTTCTTCTGGCATGCACTGACTCATTCATGTCAGTCACACACTGTCGTGCTCAGGCATCTTAACTCAAATCCTCTGATTCCGATCCGCTCTTGAGCTAAATTGTGTAAATAATTAAGACCGTCTGCTGCACTAGTTCCTAGACTTCATTCAAATGAGGTTTTAACATCATATTCTCCAAGGTGGGCTTTCCTTGTGTGGAACTTTGCTCTGCACTCCTGGAGAGGATTGTAGAAACTTGAGCTTGGTTTGGTTTGTGTGAGTGAGCTGCAGAATGTTCTACTGACCCAGCTGGCTATGTCTAGTGCAGCGGATGCTCCTGGAATTTCCACGATGACTGTTGATGCAGCCACACTGGCGTAGTCTTCTCAGGCTGTCAGTGACCTTGGAAGTGTTCAAAGGTGAATGCTGAGAATAGATCTTTCCATTGTCTGAAAATTCTCCCAGCTATGGCATCAGAGAGATGTTTATGCCAGTCATTTGGGTTTCTTAGGCGAAATAAAAATCTCTGGCCGAGGACTGATAGAGAAGGTGTCATGGGAAGAGATACGTCTTCCATCAATCCAAATGTCATCAGCTGTCCAAAGCAAAGGGAAGATTTACCATGTCTATGATTCAGCACCAGTAAATGTAAGAGACATGGTGCCCGTATGCTTGGTTTTTATTTTGTTTTATTCAAATTAAAATACAAGTTTTTTTCTTTAGTCATTTTAATCCTATTACATTTCTTAGGGAAGCTCAAATGCTTTAACACAAAGCAATATTCTCACCCAAATTGGTCTCAGGGTAATGCTGAATATACATTTGTCTTAGTGACATAGATAACAATGATTAATAAATCAAGGTATTAACCCTGGTGTCTGGCTGTAAATTCCAGTTTGAGCACAAATTACTGTAGGAAATCACATAGTCTTTCTGCCCCTTGGTTTTTCTTCAGGGAAATAAGGATGATGATGATACTTCTCTAAGAATTTGCCCAGAGCTGTGTTGTTCAATATGGCGGCCACTACCCTGGACTTAAAATGTGCTACATCTGTTACTTTAATCACATCGTTTGCTCTAGTCCAGGCATCTCCACCTTTTTGCTTCCTAATTCTTTTTCACAGCCCTTGCTTTCTTGCTCCTAAAGCCTCTCCTGACCTTTGTGTCAAAATGGAAAGAGTCCTGGATTTGCAAACCAGAAGATATAAATTATATTCCCTGTTCTTCCTCCATTAGCCATTTGACCCTGGGCATGGCCTCTGCCTTTCAAATGGCCCTGGATGGTCCTTTCCGCTCTAACCTCCCATGACTCCTAACACTGTCATCATCTGGACCCAACTATTTAAGACTTGAGTACATTTTCTCATAACTTTCCCATCCCAGATAGGAAGATAAGACCAAGCCAGGAAACTAAGGGGAATAATGAACACAGAATTAGCATTCTAGATGGGACGATACAGCCAACTCCACAAGAATGTGAGCACCTTCTATTTCTTATGTTTCCCACAGCAACTAGTTCCATACTGATAACATAATAGGTACAAAGTTAATTAATTGTGCTACTACTATTTTATACTTACATAGCACAATTAATAATTAGGCTGACCACATTTCTCTGAAACAAACCCTGATGGGGCTTTTGGACCCTCCCAACAGACTGGGCCAGGGGCAACTCAACTGCCTCTTTGCCCTCTGTGACAGACAGCCCTGGTTTATTTAAAACGGGACAAAATAGATGGCTGGAAATATGAAAACAAACAGTACTATCCCATTTAAAACCGGACGTGTGGTCAGCCTCTTAATGAGTCCATGAATTGACAAGCTGACTCACAGGAACTAGGGGTCATGAGACGGTTCCTCCATTCTTGCAGGAAGAAGGGAAGGCATATTTTTCTGCAGCTGATTCTTATTTATCACTTTCTCTGGGAGGGTAAATGCACAGAAGGAGCTTTTCTTTTTATGTTACCAAAATCCTGTCAACAACCCTACCATTGTTCAATGAAAAAATAACTTCTTTCACCTGCTGTGCTGATCCTTTCTGGAAGAAGCATGTATGTAAATGAAGACATTATCTACAGTAATATGAAAAAACAGAAGGAGCCTTTCCTGCTGCAGGTTTGAGCACAGTCCACCACCTTCTCCTCTCTCGAGTTGTCACAATTGAGAATTCCTTCCAGATAGATCAAAGCCTAGAACTCTATGCAGAACCTGGGATTGGGGGCGGCAGCTGGGACCAGGGTGGGGAGGAGAAGTGAGGATGATATAATCAAGCTTCTCCTCTGCTTTGTCACTGTCTTCAATAGCTGAATACATTTTCTCACAGATCAGCATCCATGTGTCTGCAAAGCAAAAAACTGAAGGAGGAAGTGATGTTCTAGAGATAATAGAGACCGTCCCTGTGCCAACCAAATTATAGCATCTTCTCCCGGGTGCTCTGTATCGACACCTTTGTGCGCTTTTTTCATAAATAAAACTGTGACTTGACCACTAGCGTCAGGGGCTGCGGTTTCCCAGTTTCTCTCTGCTCCCTCCCGTCTCCCCCAGCAGAGCTATCAGAGCTGTAATTACCCGCTGGCCTTCATTAGGCGCCTGCCACGTGCCAGGCACCACTAGTCCTGGGCCCAGGGAGCCCATTCACCACCAGCAGCCGCTGCACGTGAGCAACGTGAGCGGAGAGCGGGGCCCTCCGCTCCCACGGGCCCACACAGCCTGCTCGTCCGTCTCTCTCCTGACCCGCCTGGGTGGAGGAGAAGGCGGCGGGAGGCCGCAGGCCCCGGTGCACGGTCCCGCGGGCTGCAGCCTGGCAGCCAGGGCTCCAAGCATCCCGCAGCCTCACTCGCGCCGCCCTCTTTGAGACGCGCGCACGTTGCCGGTGGCCTTAGCAGGCTGGGAGGGCGGCCCCGCAGGTGCCTGGCCTGGCTCACCGCCCTCCTCGCCCAGGGGTGCTGGATTCCAGGGGTCTACAGCGTTAGGTCCCGCTGCCCATTTGCAGGAAGGCGGAGGGTCCCGGGTCCTGGCGCCCCTCAGATGGGACAGAGCCGCTCCACCTGCCCCTTCTGCCCTGGCCGCTGTGGGGCTGGTCTCAAAGTCGGATCTACAGCGGCGCTGGCTGCCCAAGCTGCCAGGGGCCTTGCAGACGAAAGGAGCTGCAGTGGTTGCCGTGTACAGTGGGACCCAGGCCGAATTCCCTGCAGCACCCCTCAGGACAACGAGGAGCTGAAGCCCAGCTCAAGGACGGTGTCAAACCCGTGTTTGACAGGAGCGGGCCAGGCCCCTGATGTGGGAGGTGCTGGAAGGCCTGCCACCACCCATGTGCGGAGGGGCCGGCACGGTCCAGGCGTTCGTTCGCTCCGCACCCCCGAAACTCTGCTTTGCCTGTCAATTTCTTCCTGATTTTTCCTCCTGAGAGCTGGAAGGATGCCGGTGTGAAAAAAGTGAATTTTACCAAGCAATCAGGAAAAGCTAAACACTTCAATAGAAAACGGGGTAGAAATCACGAAGAGCTCACTTCTGACAAAAGAAAATACTGGTGATTCAGTCAGCATGGCGGGGTGGGGGGACTCGACCTCACTAGGAGCGGAAGAAATGCCATTTAAAACTAAACACGCTTACTTTTCTGCTTATCAGATGGAGAGAGGTTTGAAAACGTGGCCATAGCTAGAATTTTTGAGGTTGTGGGGAAGCCGACATACTGCCGGCTGACATGTAAACTGACACGGTCTGTCTGCAGGCAGTTGTAGAGATTTGCAGGAGTTATTGACTTTACTACCTTTAGATCCAGCCATTTTGCTTTAGGAGTTTATCCCACGATTGTGGAAATGCTTTGGCTATCGGGATATTCATTTCAACAATATTGATAGCAGTACAAAATGTAGTGATGAGATTATTCATTCTTGTGTTGAATCCAGAGGATGAAATCCTTGTAATAATCTTGTAAAAGAACAGTCAGTGAGGCAGATGTTGGCAACATACTGTTAAACGTGAAAGCCAGTCTACAAAGCATTGGGTAGGAGATGACTGCAATTCCTAAAAGAAAGTAGGTGCCAGAGAAAGACTGGAAAAGCAGACACCACAATGTTGGTGATATTTACTGCCCACAGTGCTATCAAACATTATTTTCATCCTTTGATTTGTTTGCATTTTTTAAATTGTTATTACCAGCTTGTATAACTTCTGTAATATAGGGCAACAAAACAAACTATAACTTCTGTAATATAGGGCAACAAAACAAACAACAAAACCCATAAAAGTTATTTTTAAGAGAAGAAAGAAGCATCTGTGTCTAACATTGTACAATCCCCCAGAGTCAGGAGTAGAGAAGGCTCCACAGAAGCAGCACAAAATTCAGGAGCATTTTTCTAGGAAAGACCGAGGATTTGAACACTGGCCATTCCCATAGGCTGACGAATCCAAGAAGATGGGCGGGGTGGTTTACTGATATTCAAATCCAGAGATTGAGATTTCTTTTGAAAAAATGCAGGCCCATAATTTTTTCATTCCTTTCTGAGACGTGATTGAACTATCTGGGGACCTCCAAAGCTCTCACGTGGGTGCGGGAGATTGGGGTTAGTAGATAAGTGCTGGGCTGGGGGGAAGCTCTTAAGGGCTGCAGTACTCCCACGAGTACTGCAGTGATGAAGGACATGACCCAGGCCAGCCTGCTATCCTCCTTCAGATCCTGTCTGGACACTCAGCATCAGTGTACCCTTAGAAGGGTAAGCTAGTCTGGGAAGCATGGTCTTGCACCAGGTAAGCAGGCCCCCAGATGTCAGTGTCAGGTGTGAAGAGAATTAAAAAGCAGGATTAATCCACCGTGCCTGCTCAGAAGTGGTGCTTTAAGTTAGCTTCCTACTGGCTCTAGCGCTATCACTCTGTGAGACCTTTGGCATCTCATAGATTCCTCTTAAATTTCTGTGAGAAGACAATATGGAGGCAGTGGAGAAGAGGGAAAACCTCCTGAATGAAAAGTCAGTTAATTGCTCACTGATTTTCTCCAGGCAAACCAATCTAGACCATCAGTGCCGGGTGAATACCTATCAGCAGCAGTGTCCACCAGGCCTAATGTGTAGTAGACTCATTGAACGTTAGTTGTATGGGTAAATCAGTTTGGTATAATGATCTGGATGGAGATTAATAGTAATATATTTATTTCCTTATATATAATTTCCAAGTATTTGAGGGTTTTATAGTTATTCAACTGTTGATTACAGTTTAATTCTAATTCCACTATGGTCAGGCAACACATTTTGTGTGATTTCAGAGAATGTGATAGGACTTGCTTTATAGCCCAATTTAGGATCCCCTTGGACAAAGCTTCCTTGCGGATTTGAAGTAAATCCGTAGTTGTTGAGGACAGTTGACAGAAACTTGTCAGTTAGATCGTGTTAATCGTGTCATTCACAACTTTGATGCAAGGAATTTTTTGTCTGTTTCTATCAGTTACTGACGTGCATACAATCTCCCACTATGATTACAGATTTGCCAGTTTTTCCTTTCAGTTCTGTCAATATTTTATGCATATTTATTGCTTTAATTTTGAGTTATTCAGGTTATTAATTTTTTCATTTCTGATTTTATTTATTTAAGGCCTTCCTCTCTTTTGTGAGTCTTGGTAAAGGTTTACCAATTTCATTTTTTCAAAGAATAAACTTTTAGTTTCATTGATCTTTTCTATTCTTTTAGTCTCTAATTTATTCCACTTTAATCTTTGTTATTTCCTTCTTTAATTCTGAACTTCTCTTTTTCTTCTTTTTCTAGTTTATTGAGCTGTAAAATCAGGTGATTTATTAGAGATTTTTCTTATTTCTTGAGGTATATACTTACCACCATGAACTTTCCTCTAAGAAATGTCTTTTCTGCATAAGTTTTGGTCTATAGTATTTCCATTATCATTTGCCTAAAGGTATTGCTTTAATTTCTTTTTGATTTTTTCATTCATTAGTATTTTTATCATTCCATCATTTTGACCCTTTATTAACCTGTTCATTTCACTTATTTTTTAATTTTTATTATTATTCTTGTGATTTCCATAAAGATTACAACACATATCTATTAGATTTGTTAAAGTCTAATAGAAAATAGTACTTTAGCAGTTCCCAGATTTTACAAAAACCTTGCAGTCTTTCATTAAATCCTTCTTGCTGCTTTTAGTGTTATATTTTTGCCATAGTTTATATATACATATGTATATATGTGTATATACATATATAGGTATGTGTATATGTATACATATATGTCTGTATATATGTAATATGTATTATATATATATCCCACATTGTCATTGATTGACATCATTGTTCTTATTTAGATTTACCTAAATAGCTATCTCTACCATATCCTTCATTTTTTCCTGCTAATATCTAAAATTTTTCCCCCTTTGGTCCATCTTATGAACCATATGATAACAAATTCTCTGCACTTCTGCTTTTCTGAAATGTCCTTTATTTCACCCTCATTGTCTTCAGTGGGCACAGAATTCTAAGTTGACTTTTATTTTTTTCATCCCCTGAAAATATCATGCCACTATCTTCTTTTTTTCCTTGCTTTTTATTGAGAAGCTGTCAGTCTTATTACTCCTTTGAAGGTAATATTTCTTTTATACTCTGGTGGTTTTTAAGATTTCCACTTTGTCTTAGATTTTCTGAGGCTGGATTTTGATGTGCCTAGGTGTCTCGTTCTTTGTAAGCTATACTACTTGGGCTGAATATTTTTCATCTATTTTAATTAATTCTTGACCATTCTCTCTTCAAGTATTCATCTAATGATGTGGATGCCAGACCCTTCTAACCTGTAGAACTTAACACTGTGGAACTCCTAACTATTGGAATAGACCAAGGGACCCCCATCTGGCAGCCTGGGACTGTTGAACAGGACTCTTTCTCCTTGGCAGGTTTTGAGCTCCAGTTTTTGTCTCCTCAGTCCTCCAGGCTGCCCAGAGCATTGCTTAGCTTCCCAGCCTAACCACCATTGTCATGGGGCTGACAAGTGTCTGAAGGGGAAAGCAGACGTCAGTGTCAGGCACACCTCACTGTGCTTCCCATATCTCCAGATTCTTGGTTAATTGACCTGGCCTCCAGTGTCTTCAAATACAGACTTTTTAGTATTTTATCTACCTTTTCCAGTTCTTGAAGGACAGTTTATCTAATACAAGCACATTTGCTATGGACAGAAATGTGTGTTATTGTGTGAAATTGACAAAGGGATGGCTTCTGCCCTCTGGGCTGAGGGTCTGGTGGAGCCTGACATGACAGTAGTGTCAGCACACGCAGAACACTGTTTTACAGGGACTCAGAGAAGACATTCATTCTGATTAGGAGGATCTGTGAAGCTTTCCTGGAAGAATGGGAAGGATTTTGATCCTTCTGTTCAGAGTGAAAGGGTGGGTGTGGGGGTGAATTATGTAAGGACCAAGGTAGGAGATCAAGCATTTGCATCTTGTTCTAGGACCTCACTCTGGAATTCTTAAAGGTAGGCTCCACCTGGCTTAAGCTGACCGAATGCTTGAGAGTTTAAAATTTTTACTTCATACCCCTTTGATGCTTATTATATGTCATACATTCAATCTTCACAACAGTTCTGTGAACTAGATGAGTATCCCTGTTTTAACTCAGGCAACACAGAGAAACACAGAGATATTAAATATTTTGCCCAAGGCTGCACAGTGAGCAGGCATCAGAAAGAGGATTCAGACTGTGACTCCAGAGTCTGTGCTCATCCCCGCTCTGCTGTCCAGCTCTCTCCTCTGTACAAAGAGCCAGTCTTGGCCCCCTGTGCCTCTCAGGGACAGATGCTGGGAGAAGGGATGAGACTGTCACCAGGGCATCCTTGGCTTCCGGAGGGGAGAGATGTGCCTCAGGACTGCTCTCTGAGGCTGCTGCTTCCAGAACTCGCAGTTCAGCCAGGACAGGCTCTGTGCAAGGCAGTTTAGGGCCTTCCTCATGGACCTCCACCTTCACCTTCTTGCTTTGTGTTCTGGGCTACAAGACAATGAGATCAGCGGTTGGGCAGCATGGGGTGTGTCTGCCTGACAGCAGAGCCCAAGGTGTGCCGAGAGGAGAGCAGCCACCACCAGAAGCTCAGAACCTCCTGGCATCATTCTTGGCACCTGGAGGAAGTCATTTCCATCCAGGGCAGCTAGTGTCCACAGGGAGGAAGGACATCCTACCTGGAGCACCCGAGAGCTCACTTAGGACCCCTTTAGGCCCCGCAGTCTACCAGAGGCCCTGTTTCTGAACCAAATCATCTTCTTGCTCAATGAGCATTTACTCTGGAGGAGAGAGAAAAGAACCACTCTGTCCTTAAGAAGTTTGTAAACTACTTGGGGAAAGTGTCTTTGAAAAGAAGAAGAATGTTTATATCATGAACCTCCTTGGAGTCAGAAAACCCCAAGTTTGCTTCAGTAGGAGTGTTGCCCAAAGTGGGGGGATCAGAGCTGGGCATGGAGCTGAGAAGAGGTGCCCAGTGCTGCCTGACACCCTCTGCTTGCTTTCAGCCTGCTGGCCTTTCTTTCTGCTGGTCCCTGTGCCTGGGAGACCAAGCCCAGTGGACAGGCTCGGCCTCTAAGTGGGTGTGCCCAACAGGAGGCACCAGAAAGAGATTAGAAGCCAGAGGAGGAGGTGGGTGAGGGCAGAGGGAGTTGGCTGGACTCAGACTGGACTTACCATGTTGTTGGAGTATTAGCAAGCACAACTGGAGGGGTGCGGGCAGGTGGAAGTGGTATCGGGTGCTGGATGTGCGTGTGTGTGCGTGCGTGTGTGCACAGCTGGTACGGGACTGGGATGAGGGGTGCGTGTAATACCGTTGTTGGGGAAACTTTCACCCTGTTTGCTAATATGGAGCTAATTTGTTGGGTGTGAGTTTGCCCAAATGAGCGTTTAGAAAACTGATTGAAACTGGGACATAAGTCAGAAAGAAAAAGAAATATAGGGTGGTTTCACTCATCTGTGGAATAGAAGAAATGAAACAAATAAACCTCAGCAAAAAGTCTCAGGATGCAAGATGATGACTGCCAGGGGACTGGAGGGAAAGAGGGCAAAGATGGTGGTGAAGAGCACTGGAACTCTGGTGGAGGGTGTGCTGTGAAATACAGAGATGCAGGTCAATATTCAAAAATGATTAATAATTAATAATTTGCAAAATCAATAGAACACTTAAGTACATAGATTTAATTGAGAACAGACACCTCAATCAAATAGTGACCAGCAGGGAAAACAATTGACATATAAACATTTTCCCATATTTGGTTTCATTTGTATTTAAATATAACGAAATGAAACTCTAGTTTTCACCTATCACATTCTCAATATGGAAAATATGAACAACACTGAGGTGTCACAAAAAGCATTTACATAAGTACTTTTTGTTGGTGGGCACTGTTTAACTTCATACCAGGGGCTGTTTAAACTCAAGCTTATATTTGGCTGGTAAGATATAGAATAGTATTTACTGCTGCTATTTTAGAAAATGTTTTATTAGTAAGTAGTAAAACTAGTAAAATCACAAGCTAAAAAAAAAGAAAACCTGGGACAGATTTCAAATCAGGACAGAATTTCTAACCAGGCGGGATGCCAGCACAGTGTTGCTAAATCGGGTCCCTTGCTGAGACTGTCCACTGAAGGCCACAGTTCACTGAGCTGAGCCACTCACCCCTTTCCTGTGACCACTCCTTTAGCCCTTCAGCCTGGGAGTGATGTCCCGTCTCCACACCAGCCCTGGGGTACTAGCTCTCCCTGCTCCTGCCCATGAATTCAGCCCAGGCCTTTCTAAGACAGTCTTTAAAAATCCTCCTCACATCGGGCTGGTGCATGATGTTTCCCGCCAGGAGCCCTGCTAAGCAAAAGCATTTTGGAGCCGTGGGGAGGTGGGAATCACCAACCTGCCACCACAGTGAAAGTGGAGAAGAGAGGATGTGGGTTTCCCCAAGAAGCAAAGAAGCATCACCTGGCGGGTTTCCTAGAGACCTGTAACAGGCCCTCTCCTTTCTTCCAGGAAACCCTTGCCTGTCCCCCCCAAGTATCCAGTGCCCCCTCCGGACCTGCGAGGAGGGCGGGATGGAGAGACACGGGGGCTGCAGCATCTGCTACTGTTTGGCTGTGCTGTCCCTTCTGCTCGCCCTGAGCCTGGCGCAGTACGAGGTCTGGCCCCACTACCCCGAGTATCTCCAGCAACCCGCGCCTGACTACCACCGGCCTCAGGTGCCCTCGGACGTGGTCAAGATCCAGCTGCGCCTGGCGGGGCAGAAGAGGAAGCACAGCGAGGGCCGGGTGGAGGTTTACTACGGTGGGCAGTGGGGCACCGTGTGCGACGACGACTTCTCCATCCACGCCGCCCACGTCGTATGCCGGGAGCTGGGATACGTGGAGGCCAAGTCCTGGACAGCCAGCTCGTCCTACGGCAAGGGGGAAGGTAAAACGTGCAGGGCTGGGGAGCCCTGTGCTCTGTCACCTGGGAGCCTGGACGTGTATGGGAGGTTGACCTCGTAGAGGAAGCTGCCATCTCTGCACCTCCCGTATCTGTGCAGGAGGCTGGGTGGAGGAGCCCGGGGAGGCCTGCAGTGACCAAGTGTCCTGCCTGGCCTGGGAATTTCCAAGTTTTAGCATGGAAGGTCTCAGATCCTGGGATACCTGGTCATGGGCAGCCAGACTGGTGCGACTCGTGAGGGTGAAGTCAATCCGCTCCTCTCTGCAAGCTGTCTGCCCACACAAGGCTGTGTAGCCAGAGCAGGTGGAACCTTTCTCCCAAGAGTGCCCCCTCCAAGGAGAGGGGTGCCTTCTGCTCTGTGTCACAAAGCATGCCCTAGATGATGCTCCCCACCCTCTTGCCTGGTTAGGTACTAACCTGCTGTTTGGCCGTGATACGGACGGTGGTTGGTCTATTCTTTCCTCCCTTGTCAAATTCAAATCTGTTTATTTATTTATTTATTTATTTATTGGGATAAGACCTTTGAGGGAGGGCAGGTATTGACACCCAGAACCTTGAACTCAGTCCTGGTGCTGACCTCTGGAAGTTGGGCTCTGAGAACTCTGGAGATGCACATAGTCTATGATCCTAAGTGTGACAGAAGATAAGGCAAGGGCATTGTACAAAAAGAAACCGAGGCGCTGGCGGTTCCCCCTCCCTGGGTTGGTGAAGCTAGGGAGCTTGTTACTAGCAGAGCGGCCCCCAGGCCTCAGCGTGGGTTTGGAGCAGAACGGAGGTGCCCGAACCCCCATCCTCACTAATGGACTCATGCCTTGCTGATTGCATAAGAGCCCTCTGGGCTCCTGGTATTCTGGTGCAAGGTCTGGACTGGAGCCCAGGACACACTCTTTGGGGGCCTCCCAAAGCAAGGCTTGGGAGTCACTAGAATCTATCATTGCTATGATCCCTTCCAACTTTTGCTTTCTGTTGTTCTAGAAATTGTAGTAGGAAGGAAATGACATCTCACCTCTGTGCAATTGAATATTTTCTACTGGAATAACCGGAGCAACAGATAGCACTTAAGAGTGGAATGCTGTCTGAAGCTGGCCCTGGGTTCCTTAGCAGTGATTAAACAAGTGCAGCAAAGACAGACTAGCAAGTGGTAGGCTTTCAAAACCCATTTCCTGTCTTCTTTACAGACATTTCTCCATACTTCCACTTCTCTGTTTATTCTGCTAACTGAGAAAACCAGGAGTAACGTCCAGTTTATGATTTCTGTTCCAGGCTTCTAATTATTTATAATAAGTCCTTTCCGGTATGTGGGGTTTTTCCAGCGAGCACTTTATTTCTTCCCAAACTTAAAATGTACTTGTGATCAAGCAAGAGGAGTGTGATTTTTCATCCCATGTTTTCCTGGCAAGGATGCAGAGCAGAGGGTTGACATTGAGGTTGGGGTACTGATAATGACAAGAGTCGAGCTAGAACCATGGGAGAGTAGCTGATGTCAGTGGAGGAAAGTCACTGGCATGAGGAGATGTAGTCACTAAGAGGCCTGGAATACAGCATCTCATGTGCCTTGAAACTATCAAGACATGGAAAAGGGGGAGTATGAGAAAGAGGAAGATGTTAACAAAAGTGACTGTCATGGCTCCAGGACCACATTATTCTGTCTATGTAAAGTGTACTTGGCTTGTATCACGTGACCCCTTTTAAATACAGATGTTCTTGAATATCATCAGCACGAGTTTAGAATTTTTAGCACTGGACACACGGTGGGCACGCAGTTAATATTAGCTGATTGATTCATTTGTTTTGATGTCAGAGAATATTAAGAATGGTTGGAAAATAGTATTTGACATAATAGCTAGAGAGCGTGACCGGTGCCCAGGGGGTCCTCCAGTGGGTTTAACCTCCAGTGGGGAATCGACTGTGTGGCTGAACTCAATACGCAGCTGAGCCCCAAGAGGCCCCCCACCGGGAGCACTCACTATCATGGTCTCTCCTGAAGTTCAGGTGGGAGTAATGAAGCCAGGGGGAGCATCCCTGGACCTCTTGGTTTTTCCAGCCTGGCCTGTCAACAGGTGTCTTCTCCCGAAGTGTCTGCAAGCTCAGGGAAGTCATGACCCTTTTAGAAAGTTCTAGAAGGGAATCTACTTGATTTCCACCCTCTGAATGGGTCTCACAGCAACCTGAAGCTCAAGTGGGTCTCTCCTTTGCCTGTCTGCTGAACTAAGGAGATCAGATTTGATTCCCGCCCCCATTATTCAGATGAAAGGGACAAAGTCAGCTAATGACCACAGCATGGCCCCACAGATTCCAATCTGAACACCTTTCATTGCCCCAACACCACAGGGGGACACTCGGCTATCCAAGGGGGCATTTCATGATCTTTATCTTTTTATGATCATTTATCATCTTTATCTTCTGAACAGCCTGTTAATTTATTTGTACATCTCTTCTCCTTTCATCAGGAGGAGCATTTCTTAGAGCAGATGAGTGGAAAGTGTTGTGTTGCTTCTGATCGATCGACCTTTGGAGTCCATAATTTGAACCCCATCTGTCACCAGTGCCACTCTCCCAGCAGCTCTGAGATGACATTGATTGAAGTGTGCCTTCATTCCGGCAGAACTAGAAGCTGGTTACTTTGGCATCAGGATAGTGTGTTTGATAGACACATTAAGCATACAGAAAAAGTAAATTGTTATGACATCAGTCCAAAGAAGTCTACCATGCACGGTGGCATTATCTTGGGCTAAGAAGAGATTTACATTGCCACCATCTAAGGGAAAAACACCTGATTGAGACTGACAGGCAGGCAGGACTGTTGGGGGTGAATTGAAACTCCACAGAGAGCAGCTCTGCCTGGTGACTTAGCTCCCATCAGCTTCCAGGGCCCTCCTCTCAAATGCTCTTACTGAAAAGCAAAGCAGGCCCTCTAGGATCTGCCCCCTCAGCTGCACAACGTTCCAAGGAAGAGGCCCCACTTCAAACATGGAGCGTCTTTTCCGTTGCTAGTACTTAACAAGACAAACATTGGTTTGTTGTTGAAACGGCAAATGATTAGGGAGCATGTGTTTCAGTAGAGCTGGACGGCTTGGAAACTCGGCCAGATTGAGAAACCAGTTGGAAAACCCTCAGTCCAGATGTTTTCAATCAGCTTTTTGTTCCTCACAGTGCTTTGAGGCACTCTCATTTGAGCCCAGACCAGCCATCTCTCAGAGATGACACGTTTCAGTGGGGCCTCAAAAGCAGGAGACTGGCTCCAGGTCTTCCATGACCTTGAAGAGCCTTGATTCTCCTTGGTTTTCTCATCTCTACCATGGGAATGTGTTTACTTGCTTTTTTCCTTACAGTGGTAGAATTGATTGTTTTTCTGATTTATTGGAAGAAGGAAGGGGAAAAGAGGTTGAACTTGTACTAGGTACATACACTGTCTCAGTGAGTTTCTATGACAACCTGTTGTGGGGTATTGTTCTCCCTTTAGAACTTGATAACAGACTTGGCTGAGTTGACCGAGTCATGTAGCACCCAAGCACAGAGGGGATTCGAACCCAGGTCACCTGACTGCACTACACTATCGAGTCCCAAATGGAACCAGAAGAAAAAGGAGAGGTTTGATTTTATTTCAGAAATTTTTATTAAACTAACATTGCATCATAACACTATGTAAGTTCAGGTATGCACCGTCACAGCTTGGCAACTGATGATGCTACAGTAAGCTCGCCACCAAAGTCCAGTCCTCTCCTGTACCGGAAAATTGCTTTTTCCCTTTCATTTTGCAGTCTTTTCAAAAATCGAGCACTTTCCTTTTTTTTTCACTTTTAATTGTGGTAAGGTCACAGAAAACTTGACAGCTTAACCATTTTTCAGTATAGATTTCAATGGTGTCGAGTATGTTCACATTGCTATTTAACCAATCTCCAGAGCAGTTTTCATTTGCAGAACAGAAACTATACCTATTCAACGACTCCCTGCCGGCCTCCTCCCCCAAGCCTGGCAGCTACCATTTCTTGAGAAGCTATCATACTATTTTCTATAGAGACTGCACATGGTCACTTTCCTGCCAGCAGCCTGCAAGTGTTCCAGTTTCTCCACATCCTTGCCAGCACTTGTGATTTTCTATTTTACTTTTTTAAAAATAGTAGCCATTCTAATGGATGGAGTGATGCCTCATTGTGGTTAACCTTCTAGTACCTTACTTGCTGAATTCTCTGTTTAATGCATCTCACAGGAGGTGAGCAGGTACAGGAGGTGAGCAGAATTCAACAGGGTCTCCCAGACCTAGCTGCAGGCAGACCTGCCTCCACCTGACTTCTGAACTTGGAGGAAGCTGCCCTGTAGTTCATCCAGCTGGGCTGCCTCTGAATCAGTGAATAGGAAATATGAGGAAGTGATCAAGCACTGCATAGGGAATAAAGGACAAGGGTTCTGGGCTCAGGGGGTGGCCTTGCACCCATGAGTTGCCCTCCCTGAGCCAGACTCTGCATCTGTGAAATGGGGATCTGAGGCTATCTTGTCCTGTGCCCTGAAGTGTGGAAAAGTTAGGGGAGGTATACATATGAAAATGCCGTGAAAACCTCAAACTCTCAGTTGCAAGATAGCTTAGATTTTTCCAAAGGGTCTGATAGAGTTCAGCCTCTGCTGCTGATGGAAGATGAGTCTAGCTTGTGTCATAGTCAATAGAATTAAAACCATCATCATCATCACCACCTCTGAGTACGTGTGCTATCTCTAACCTGCACGTACCCCTGTGCACACCTGAAGGTCATTCAAGTATGACTTGACCTTTGACCAAGTCCTACAACATGACTTAGCCAGGATTCAAACCCAGATTAGTATCCGAAGTCCCTCCTCTTTTCACTATATCATGTGACTTCAGGTTAAATCTAATTTCTAGCCGAATCATGTTCAATCTATCATATCCTCCAAACACATCAGCTGCCTACTCTCTGGCAAGTGAATCCAGATGAACTTTATGTAATATTTTAACATACTAAAATTTGGCTAAATTTAGAATTCTCCAAGTTTAGACTCAAAAGTTCTCTAACATAGTGCTTGACTTCTCTCTTTTGCTTCCTCAGGGCCCATCTGGTTGGATAATGTCTACTGCACTGGCAAAGAGGCCACCCTCGCTGCCTGCTCCTCCAATGGCTGGGGCGTCACTGACTGCAAGCACACAGAAGATGTGGGTGTGGTGTGCAGTGACAAAAGGATTCCTGGGTTCAAGTTTGACAATTCGTTGATCAACCACATAGAGGCAAGTCATGGTTTCCTGATGACTCATTTGCATGAATGTTTTTCTCACGTCCCGCCTACTCATTCCAAGCAGTGTGTGTGTGAGCACTCAGGAGGGGAACCTGAACCAACTTGATCTGGTACAGGGGCAGCTGAGGGGAGGATTTCTGGAGAACGGGACGCTGGTGGGAAGGACATTCCAGACCCAGGCTGCAGCAGGGGCACAGAGGCAGGGAGTGGTGCATGGGGATATGTGGGCCCGTGCTGCTCAGTGGTGAAGTGTGAATCAGGAGCAGTGTGAAATGAAGCTGGGAAGGTGTGCAGGAAAGGACTGAGCTCTGCTCAGCGGCTTATCCTTTGGACTAGGAAAATGCATTAGCTATCAGTTATTGCCTAACAAATAGGCCGCAGATTTTTGGAGCTTCAAAGCAATATTTATTACATCACATGTATTCTTAGGGTCAGGCACCCAGGGGTGGCTTAGCAAGTTGATTCTGCTCATGTTGTCCCATAGGGGTGCAGTCATGCTGTCAACTTGGACTGGGGGTGCCTCTCCTAAGTTGACTCACGTGGTTGTTGGCAGGCTTTAGTTTCTTTCTGGCCATCAACTGGAACCCTCTGTTTCTCTACACGTGTTCTCTCCAAGGCTCGAGTGACCTGTGACATGGCATTATGTTTCCAGAGTGAATGATTCAAAAAAGAGTGGGAGCACAAGATGGAAGTGATACTCATTCATAAGCTATATTTGGGAGTCGTATGCCCTCATCGCTGCTGAATTCTGTTGGCAATACCGACCAACTCTAGATACAATGTGGGGACAGACTACCCAAGGGTGCTACTGCAAAGGGTGGAGATCATTGGGGGCCATCTCAGAGACCAGCTGCCACAAGAGAGTTGTTCCTAGATCGAACTAGGGATCAGAATCCCTTTATTTATTTATTTATTTTTCCTTAAAGGAAAGGTATAGCCAGGAATGAAGGTGCGTAGGCAGGTAAGCAGGAAGAGATGGGAGGAAGAAACAGTTTATTTTTCAATTTTTCTTTAGTTGTTCACATCGGTTGTTCACCCCAAATCCAAGACATGAAGCTGAGTCCTTGGGATATACAGAGACTGAGCTCATCCAGAAGTGGCTGACATAACCGCTGCTCCACCGGCACGTGCCCGGAATCCCTTTAAAAAGGCAGATACTGACCCCAGGCTTACTGAGTCAGAATCTCTTTCTATGGAACCAGGCTACTTTTCCAAGCTCCATCAGATGATTCTGATGTTGCCGACCTGACCCACGTCAGCATTAGGAACTGGCAAACGGGCTGCCATCCTTCCACATTCAGGGCTAAATTCAGGTTTACCTTCCCAACAAGCTCGCCATTCAAATAATGAAATGAACAGCCCTTTATTGTACTGCTCTGGTATGCAAGGTGTGTGGGAGTTAAGGCAGGAGGAGTAGGGAGCCAGGACTCCTTCTTCAAGGAAAATGTTGGATGCGTCACCCCCAAAGGGTTGTGGATAAGCCCTGAGTCCAGGCCAAGGAGCCGTCACAGCATGCTAGCCTCCAGCTGACCCCAGGCCTGACACTGAAGAAAGGTGACTCTTGAAATCGCCCTATTTGGGCTCCGGCGGAAGTTCTGACCAGATTATGGTCTTTACATTTTCCTCTTATGACTCACACTTTCCTACTCTTTTTTCATGCACTCCTAGAGCATCCTAAGTACCCTGGGAAGCTGTCCAAGCCTGGGGAGTTGGGTGGGAAAGGCTCTCCAGTCTTCTCTCTGCTGGCAGGATGAGACCACCATTAGTAGACCCTCTTCAAATGCTGCCATTTTATTTGAGATGTCTGGAAGAGGTTATTATAGAGTTTTATTTTGTTTTTAATTATAGAGGCTCTTAATTTAGTGTTCTGGTTACTGGTGACTTAAGTTTGCTTTACCATGAAGTTTATAATTTGGAGGGTGGGCTTGTCCACCCATATGCTTCCTGTTTTCCATCTCCACTTTGTATAACCTCATATGGAATAATGAGCACCCATTTAGCTGTATCTCATGTTTTCAATGTGCTTGGAAGTGCCTAGAGGGCAGGGGCTGCTGCGTCTTATCCACCACTGTATCCAATAGAAATAGTCGTAGGCACCTCACAGGAGCAACGTATCCAGTTCCCACATTCTTCCTGGGAATGCAAACCAATGATGATTATTCTCTTAAGGTAAAGAATCTCGAGGGATAAAATATCAAACTAAACTGCAATGAGAGTCATATAGAAGCAAATAATTCTTTCATAGCATTGCCCTGCTTAATAGGATAATGAGATTATAACATCATTCATGGGCTTCTGTTCAGCCTAGAACCTCAGGACAGTCAGCTTCGATTGCCATTGAAGATCTGGGCTTAAGAAAGTCATTGCTGGCTTGAATAAAAAGGAGATGGATGAAAAAGCCCTTGAGTATTGTTTTGGAAAAATGAGACTACTCATCTGCCACTTAGAAAATTAAAGATCCTGGAAAAAGGACTCTGAGTGGCACATCTCCAGAGAAGTTTTCATTGAATTCTTCTTTGGGCCAGTTCTATTGCTCAGCATATGAAAGGAAAGTAAGATGGATCATACCAAAAGCAGAACCTTAATTAGGTGAAATAGGCAGAGACATGACTGAAAAATGTGATGGAGTGTTCTTTCATATTCTGGAAAGTCCTTGGTAGGAACAGTTAGTGCCTTCTTTTACTTTGGATATTCGTTGGGTGCCTGCTACACACACATCATGACCTGGGACATCATTAGAGAAATACAGCACATTCCTTGTCCTCCAGCTCCTGTAACCTAAGAAGACCAGATATGTGAGTTGGGGAAAGCTGGAAGGGCATTCCAAAGCCCGGAGTCTAGACCCTGAATGAATTTACAGTAACCCAGAGAGAACCTTCGGGGTGGAGGGATGTCTGATTTGAAGGACCGAATGACTTCTGCAGTCTTCCGTGCTTTGCATTTTCCTAGGAGGCCTCCCTCAAACAAATCGGATAGTTACTGAGAGCCAGACTGAGAGCTTTGTCCTCCAGCCAGACTCTGAGGAAACTATGGTCTTATGAGAAGTCTCCTGCAATCTCTTCCCTTTGGTCCACTGAAAGCAGGTCATGAAAGGGCCTAAATCTCAAGATGTCTGAGGAGAACCTCTGTGAGTTGCCAGAAGATTCTTCCATCCAGGACTTCATGGCTAAAGTTCATGCTTTCTGGAAGAGTGGATAGGGAGCTGCCCAGAACACCTACAGGAGATATTTGTGGGATGCTGAGAAGTTTCTCCAAAATACCTCATGTAATAGCCTATGTCAGTAGCTGAAGTCATGGGATAATTCTCTTGGCTAAGAGAAGCCTCTTATTAAATGTTTATGGACAAGAGGTTTGGTGGAGCTGCAGTGCACTGACTGGTGGTACCCAGGAGAACGCTGATGGACCAGCACAGCTCCGGGAGGGCCTCCAGCAGCACGCCCCAGGCCCACTCCCTCCCCCCTCACCCATCAGAAATGTGTGTGGAGATTGAAGTGTGTGCTGATACAGTTTATAGGGGCCACAAGACTAGGAGGGATTGCTGGCCTATATAGCATGATGCAGTGAAGATTCAGAAAAATGTTAGTTGGTTGTAATATTAAGCCAAACTGTAACATATTAGGGATGAAAATAAAGCCCTAAATCAAGGTTCTTAGGGGAAAAATTAGCCACAGAGTTTAAGGGAGGATAGGTGACTGAAACACATTGATTATATTTAAAAAATCCCTGAAGGAATTGATTGACTAAAAACTCAGGATAATGAAGGGTTGCTAAAAAACTGAATATAAACTGCTGCTCTGGATGAAGAATTGTTTCCCTAAATTCTCTGCTTTTTGGATGAAGAACTGAGTGTAGGTTTAGTCCTAGGGCCATCTCTTAGCCAGGTTCCCCAGAGGAAGGATTAGCAGGTCTGGGACAGGTCTGGAAAACATATCATACGAGGAAATGAAGACATTGTTTCAAGGGTGATGAGGGAGACATGTCGGTTCTCTTCAAATATTCTGGTTGATGATTTATTCTGACTCCCGGAACAAAGCTTCTTGGAAAGGCTATAGGACTAAGATTACAGCTCAGCGTGAAAACTCTGTAACCCCGATGGTGGAGGAGGCTCCCCCAGGAGCAGTGAACTCCCTGTCCCTGGAATAGTTCAAGACGGACTGGATGTCCTCATGCCAGAAGTATTGCAGCCAGATTTCAGCTGGGGAGAAAGCAGGACTAGCTGATTGCCAAGTTCCCTGTTGTCTGTGTCTGTGAAAATGCACCCTGCCATGCAGATAGTGCCCACCAGCTGACCATGGCGGTGACAGTAGTGTGAATTGGTGTCACACACACACACACAGGAGGCCAACAAGAAGTGTGCCTGCCTCTTCTCTGACCCCTACACACACTCTCTCTCTCTCTCTCTCTCTCTCTCTCTCTCTCTCTCTTTCTCATCAATGTGTGAGCATTAAAAACCCTCCCTCCCTGAACTTCCCCCATTTGGGGACCTATACATTCAAGTGACTCAGAGTGAGATGAAGTGATCCCAGGTGTATATGACTCGACTAATGAACGTCATGAGAAGTCCCAACCCCCATCTCTTCCCACTCCCTACTCATTAGGGCTCTGACCAGGCCCTAGCATTCATCCTCACTGACTCCTGGAGACTGGGGACAGATCATCAGAGCTGGTCCTCACAGGCGTCATGAATTCTTCAGGCAGAGAGTGGAAGAAAACTGCACCAGTCTAGACCACGTTTATCCCACTCTGGGATGCCAGAGGCATGAGTCACAGAGTCCTGGGGTCTGGCTGATGGAATTTCACTGATGAGCTCACTGTGTTTCCCTGGGCAAATTCTACATCTGCCTGGGGGCATTCTTGGGGGTTCCTTGACACTTCTAACATTTCCTGCTGGAGGGAGAAAAAGGCATGCCCTCTTCCTATGAGTGACCCCACCAAGGGAGAGTCCATGGTCTGGATCCTGAACTACCTGTTGGCCAGCTGCCAGGTCCCAGGGGAAGTCCACCTTTTCCTTCGAGATGAGAAAATTCAGTTCCTTCCAGCAATGACAGTCTGCAATCCAGAGTGGCAATGGTTTCTCCATCAGAGTGGCAAAGCATGCACTCGTCATTTACTAGGTAGTTTTGAGTATCCTTTAGGGGAAGAAAAATCAGAGGATTTCTGTAACAGTGCTTTGCAGACTAAAATGTTGCAGCCGGTAGGTTTGCCTTCCCACTGATTCACCAGTCGCAGTTGTGGTTCAGTTCATCCAGGAAATTAACCAATTGGAGGGTCAGCTACCCTTTCTGACACAGCCTGAGTGTAATGTTTTGCTTTATTGTTGCAGGCAGACTCGAGTGCTAGTCCCAGCTATTGTGTCGAGTGATCACTCTTTCTAGGGTCTCTGACACCTCACCATAAAACTGAGGCTGGATATAAGGAAAAAGAGGCCAATCCTCAAAACTGACTTAAAAAGAAGAAACTAGGAGTAAATCATAAAATCAAAAAACTCTTGTGAACTGTTTTTTCTTAACCCTCAAAAATAGAGCCCCAACCAAATCTCCCAGGATTTTAGAGGCTCTTAAAAGCTTTGTTTCCTGTCTGTGGTGACTGTGCACACTGGAAAAAGCATTAGATAAGAAGAGATTACAAATCCAGATGCCCTTCTGAGCAAACTGCTCTAATGTGGCTGCTTTGCACATTGCTAAATTGTGTGCTCATCGAAAGCTGAGTCTGCGCTGTTAGAAGTGGGAGTCTACAGGACTACCCCCTGTTCTGTACCTATTTTAAAGAGTATTTTGTAAAAGCAATTCAGTCTCCAGAACGGACTGGAAATCCGCAGGCTGTGAGATGTAGGTGCTACCTCTCTCCTAGTCTCAGTTTCCCCTTCGACCAGTAGGCAGCCCAGCAGTGTGGAGAGGCCTGCTGAGCACGATCCTGAAAGACCCAGGACCCCTCCCCTCTGCTCTCCCACGTCCTTTGGGAAGGACACTGAGACCTGAAAAAGCCCTTTCTTCACTTAACCACAGGGCGCGAGGCTGCTGCGAATTTTCCAAATTCCAGGAGTCCAGGTTTTTATTAGTCACAGTCAGCTGCCAAATGCTTCAAGGTTTTCCTCTCAGCAGCCCCCTTATCTCACCAGTATTTGGGGGCTTTTCGAGGTGGAGACCTGGAGCCCAAACAGGAGAGACTAATTTTAGGAAGGTTGGGACCCTTCCAGGCCAGGAGTCACACACACACACACACACACACACACACAGAGTAGATACAAGCTGCAGCGGGTGGTTTAGGAAAGAAAGGGGGTCTGTTTCCATCTCCATTCGGCATGGAAGGTAGTGGTCCCTCCAAGTCTAAATATAGACCTGCTTCCCCCTCCCTGCTGCAGGGTGGCTACATGGCTCCCTCTGTGGCAGGAAAAGAAATGGCACCAATGGACTCCTCAGCAATGGACTCCTCATGGTGGATGCACAGCTCCCACCCCAGTGTCGCTGAACCACCCAGCCAGCCAGCACATGCAGCTCTCTCAGGTGGGGTCTCCAGCTCACGAGGAGCGTGGGGAAGGTCCTGTGTAGTGCTAGCCTTCCACAGTTCTGGGCTTGCCCATCACCACAGGGACAAAGAGAAGGAGTTCTAAGGTGACCTTTTTCCCAGCAAAAAATAGATCACAGCATCTGCAAAGCAAAAGGGCATTTATCTGGCTAACAGAACAAAATATTTGAAACTGTGTAGATCCTGGCGAATGCAGCAGCCTGACTCCTGACCAGGGTATTGTGGACATAATTCTTTGAGAAGTAAAAATATTGTTGTTATAGTTTGTGAGATGAAACAAGTGAACAGCATCCTGCCTGCTTGTTAAGATGAAATGACTAAGTGGCACTATCATTTGTTTTAGATGAAATAAATGAACGGGCAGCATATGCTCAGACTTGGAACAGGGTGGCTCGGGCAGTAGACTGTGGCAGCTGAGGAAGGGAGAGACTGATGGAAGACAGCAGTGGATGGGCTGCCAGATGGGGCAAGCGGAGAGTTGAGCTGGACAGGAGAAAGCCTGTCTCTGTTGATGTGACTAAGGCCAGGCTGGGGTGTCCAGTTTGACTCTGCAAAGGGCCCATGGAATTCATTTGAATCACCTCAGCCAGGCTGAAAGGTCAGTGCCAAAAATCCTCTCATCCCCTCCCCGTGGGGCTGTTTCTAAGGCAGCCAGATGCTAAATTCATTCATTCATTCAGCACATTTCAGCTGAGCACCGGGGCTGTGCTGGGCAATGGGAGTAATAGGACTGGTGAAATGAATGGCAGTCTAGCCCTCCTGGAACATATTTCCCAGCCCGTCACCATGGTGATGATCGCTGTGGGAGAAGCACCTAGGGGTGTGGTGGATAGTCTGACCAGATCCAGGATGTGCCTGTCTGGGGCCTCCACACAGAGTCCTCCTCCTGGGTCTGAGGGGCTGGTTGGAAAAGCAGGTGTCTGCCAGCTTCCTGTGGACGGCAGGGTTTGCCTTTTCTCCAAAGAAGCAGCCTCTGTTACCTACCCTGGTGCTTTCAGGTTGGAAAAATAACACCGAGTTTTCAAATATTTAGGAGCTTTGAAAAACTCTTGATTGACCGAAGGGCCCAGACAGATTGCGGGCTTTTTCCTCTGCTGGTTTCAGCATGACCTCAGCTCTCCACGCCACCCTCCATCAGCCCCCCTGTACCCCCACAGGTCTCAGTTACTCAGAGGCGCTTCCCTTTCATCCATCTGACCCAGTCGGAAGCCACTGGCTGGAGAACGTTACCGGTGGCTTCTCAGGCTGTGAAGTCCTGATTTGATCTTCAAAAGGGGATAATTACAGTGCAGCCTGACTCTCCTATGACAACAAGCCTCACACAGTTTACAGATAATACCCACTTAGCTAAACCATCTGAACATGTGCTAGGGGTCCCATCAGCTTTTCATTCAGCTCGGTAACTATGTACTTGCCTTGTATTTCTAGAGGAAAAGGGAGGTGTTGAGTGGCTCAGATGACAAAGGACACATGAATAGAGTGTAGACAGTCTCCTTGTCTGTCCATAAGTCACACAAGTATTGCTTATGCGATGAAGAGAGGCAGGCACTGTTTATTTTGCATTCAACAAAGAATAAAGGAGGCTTTATTAAATGTTTGGCTTGGGAACCCAGCATTTCTAATGAAGCCGAATTCCTGTATTTTTTAAAAAAATCCTTATTGGTTCATTCCAAACTATTTGAGGACCCACTACGTGTCTGGCACTGGGAGCTAGCTATTGGGTAATACGAAAACGAATAAGGCACAGTTCTGTCTCTGAGGGAGTCACAGTTCAATGAGGCAGCAAAAACATGTGGAAAGATGAATAGTAGTGCAAGAGAGTCCATATAAGCTGTGGATCAAAAAGCAAGTGTTAGAGGAATAGCGAGATCAAGTCTATGTGGATGAGGAATTTGGGGGAGGGTCTGTAGGAAGGAGAGGGTGCTGTCTCTTTACCCCTCTGTCAAGAGTGGCAGTAGGGGACTCTCCTCTCAGGTTGCCCTTTGTGTCCTGGGCCAGGAACAGTTTCCAGGATACAGAGCACTCAACAAATACTTTGAATGAATGAGGAACTGGTCCCTGAAGCCTATGGGATGATGACAGCAGGGAAAAGACCTGCAGGAATGGTTCCATGTGGCATTTAGAAGAGAGATGTTGGCATGGTGATAAGAGAAGATGGCTGGCTGGACGAAGTGGGGAGAGGAAGTGAGATGAGTTAGATTTTTTGGAGGCAACCCGGAGGCTAAGGTCGGGAGCCATAGAAAGGTTTTAGGCACTTGGATCCACAGTGCTCTCAGTGGATGAGTGTGCTGGTTATGTGTGAAGTGGGCTAGGTCAGAGGGTCTTCCAGACTAAAGAAACGCACAGGTCTTCTGAGAAATGAGAGTTATGGTGCCTGCTTCTGCTCCCACAACACTCATTGCTCATCCTGCTGGAAAACAGACATGGAAATAGGAAGAGATGGAAAGATAGAAAAGGTGTGGCTGGGAAGAATGGACTGAGACTGATGAGGCTTGAGGTCTGTGAGCTGCGAGGGGAGCCTCAGGTGACGAAAGGAGGGAGACGGGGTGTGTTTGGTTTGAGGTGCTGAGGAAGGTGCCAAGCTGGCAGCTGGGAAAATGGATCTCTATCTGAAGGCGATTTTTAAAAAATAGTGAAGAAAGAGTCAGTGGCTTCACTTCTGAATTTACGCTAAAAAACATAAAAGCACTAATTTGATGGGCCAGGTGCACCCCTCGTTCATTGCAGCTGTATGTGGAGTAGCCAAGAGCTAGAAACAACCTAAGTGCCCATCAGTAGATGAGTGGATGAAAGAGACAGTGGACCACTGCTCAGCTGCATTTGTGACAACATGGGTGGAACGTGAGTGAACTATGCTTCGTGAGATAAGCCCGGAGGAGAAAGACAAGCATTGTATGATCTCACTCGCCTGTGGTATGTGGAGAAATAAAAAAAAAAAATAGGGATAAATAATGCACAAAAAAACAACCTTTAAACTGTTAGACTATTTAGTGGTCACCAGAAGAAAAGTGGTGTGTGGGCAAATAGGGTAAGAAGAGCCAATTTTACAGTGAAGGCTAGAAGAGGACTTGGGTATATACGAGTGTTGATTTATGATGACGGGCACTGAAGCCCATGAACGTAGCCGTGCAGTGTTACTTTAATAAAAATCACTAGAGAGAAAGCTGAGGGTTTGGAGAGCAGATGCCGGAAGCTGTCAGCAGCAGCGAGAAGGCGCTGGCTGAGTGATCAGAGTGCTGAACTCACCGTCTGGAGCTCCGCTCAGGAGGCAGGCGAGCTGCTAGTTCCCCATCATGACATCCCAGCCCCAAGACCACTCTTGGGATGACCGTTCCTGTGTGAAGCCCAAGGCTGACACTAAACTATGACTTCCAGAGTGGAGGGAAGGAGGAGAGTTGGCTTAAGGTCTGGTCCTTGCAAACACACCTTCCTGGGGGCTTTGCACCCACTGCTTTCAGATAAGTTGCGAACAGCGGTCTTGACATCTGTCTGGCTTGCCGTGCCCCTCCCCCACCCCCTGTGTGTTTCCCTGATGCAATCTCCACTTAGACTTTCAAACTGGTGATTTTTCCTCATGGCAACAGTCTCAGACGGTGGAATCTGCAAGTCATTCACAGATGCTGCAAATGTGCGATTCCTTCGTCCTTAAGGGCAGTCCCTGTGTGACCTTACTGGCTTCTCTCCACCAACCTGCTGACTGAGGCAGGCCTGGCCCTGGAAACCCAGGCTAGTCTCTCCCGGGGACTAGGGTTCCCCCTGCGGGTGTGAGGAGTTGGAGAAGTTAAGTTCAGAAGGTTCTGAGCATTCCCTGGAAGGAAGCCTTTTGGCGATCTGGGTGAACTATCTCTGGCAAGAGGGACAGCATTCGGATTTTAAGTTGGACTTTAAAATATGCCAGATGTGTTACCAGATTCTCAGCTCTGGGGCTTAATACAAAACCAGCAAGTCTAGAGAGCTCCAATTAAAAAGAAAAAACACTGTCTTAGTGCTTCACATCTTCTCTTTTGGGGCTGAACTTCTGGGGGAAAATCTCCTAACCTTGTGGTTATGGGAGGGATTCCATAGCAATGAAGTAAGGAGGGAAGTTCTGCGTGTGTGTTATGTGTTTTCCTACAAAGAGTTCTCTGAGCAACCTCTGTGGGCCCAGCTAGCAGCGAGGGCTGGAAGTGCGCCAAGAAGGGTTTCCCTGCTGCCCCCTGGCCCGAGTACAGAAGCCAAGGCCGAGGGCAGCTCTCCCCTCACGTACACTCCAGCCTGACTCACGGCTCCTCCGGGGCGGGGCGCAGTGTGAGCTTCTTAGAATGTGCATAGCGCGGGGTAGTTTCCGAAGGGACCGCCTGGAAGGCTGAGTCCCATGCCCGGGCCCTGTGCCCTGTGGGTCAGCTCAGTCCCCAGCGAAGGACGGGGCCTGGGGGGCGGTGGGAGGGGGCGGCGGGAGGACCCCTCAGACACCAGTGGAGACAGCCCAGAGCACCAGTGCAGAGTCAGAACCTCAGCTGCCTGCTGGCCATGAGCGTGTAGAAGTTGCAGAGCCTCAGCAAGCCTCTCTTTTCACCTGGAGCCACCTCACAGGTCGTCTTGGGAATTGAACGGGGAGTGGGCATAAAGTCCTGAGCACAGAGCCTGACATGCAATGCCCGGAGCTCCTTGATAAACGAGGGCTCTTGTAGTTCCTGTTAGAAGATAGGACCCTGTGATGGCCTAAGGGAAGAGGTCTGGCAGGGTTCATTCAGGGAAGAGACCACATTCTGTTGAGCGAATGAATGAAGTGAATTTCAGGGGAATACTTTAGGGGGAGAAAACATTCCATTTTGAAAGAACAAAGAATGTAAAACAACCTAATCATTCTCCAAAGCCTATGGAGAAAACAAGTCCCTGCTGACCTTTCCTCCACCACATATATGCACAAACACACACACTCAGTACCTACAGACAGACACACACACACACACACACACACACACACATACACACATGCGCGCGCGCGCGCACACTGAGTCCAGGCACCTGGTTCTTGTATTTTCTCTTCTCTACAAAGCCTCATTTCCCACATCCTGTCCCCAAATGGCCATCCCTACCAGTCATGCTTCTGTTCAGGGGACCTGTTCTATACTGGAGAGCGCCCCCGCCCCACAAGCCAGACTCCCTCCTCCTGTCATAACCGGAGTGCTGAGACCCCCATCTGCCTCAGGGAAGCCCGGCTGCCCCCAGGCACAGGAGTGGGGGAAGAGGCTCTGTGAACGAGTGAAGCCAGCCCAGCCTGCCTACCTGTGAAGTCACAGGGCTGACGCCACAATGGCAGCTGTCCTTCTGGGCATTCGTACCTCCGCTGGAATTCCAGCTCAGCCTGCGAGGCAGGAAAAGGCAGGAGGGGTCTGGCCTCCGTGGCCATTCTGGGCTCACCACGGCCACACGTCCCAGTGGCATGAGTCCTGTGACCTGAATAGAGGCCGTGAAGAATCCAGGATCCAAGCTGGCAAACATAATCCTGCCGTCGGCTTTCCTGTTGCTCGGCCTGGAAAGGAACCAGGGCCAAATGCCATCACTCTGGCCCACAGACTTTCCACCACCTCGCAGGGCCACGCAGAGGCCTGGCTTTCACCCCAGGCCAGTGGTGGGGAGACACAAGTCCCTGGGCACCTACACACATATAATGGCCCTGTTCAGCCTCATGCTTCATTTGCATCCTGACTGGACAGTCCCGGGCACTCAGGTGGCCTGGCTGGCCACTGCCAGCCATCTGTCATCCCCCCACCCTTGTCCCGGCTCCCACTGCTGCTCAATACAGTGCAGGAAGCCTTCGCTCCAGGGTCCTGGGGATAATACGGGTCCCCCACTTTCTCACCTGTGGGGTGAGTGATAGGAGCTATAAACCATCCCATTCTGTTCTTTGAGGCTTAAGTCAAAGAAGGCCCATGAGGTGCTTAGCATGGCTCCCCACACAGAGGCCATTCCTGTATAGCATTTATCGTCTCTGGCAGGGGTTTGGGGCTGGAGGCGCAGGTAGTATCAGTCATGAGGGGCTGTGGGCAGCTCTTTGAGTAGCTGGATGTTACTACATAAGCAATGAGTAGTCGTCAATCAAACAGCAAGATTAACACTGTGTTCTGGAAAAGCTCTCTGGTGGCAGATGGAGGGAGGATCTGGATGTAGGGATTCAGGAACCTTGTGAAACTGGGTAGTGTCCCCATAGGATGGGCAGGGGCAGCAAAGAGGCTGGAAAAAGGTTGGAAAGGGAGCTGCTAGAGTTTGGGGGTGAACTGGTGAGCCTTGGAATCACATGGAAGGTGCTGCTCTAAATCCAGGCTAAATCCCCAATCCTCCCATCTGACTTGGCCACTCGAGACCCCCTGTCCTGTCACACCCTTGGAGCTGGGGCAGGCACCACAGCTCAGTGTCAGGGGTGGGGGAGGACACCCACGCTGCAGTGAGACCGGAGCTGGCCCCCAACGCAGCCTCTTTCACTTCCTTCTGTGGGGCGTCACTGCCACAGAAGGACAGAGGCAGTGGGGGTGAGGAGGAGGGCCCCCCTCCAAGGTTCAAGGCATTCAGAATCCTTCCTTTCCTTGCCATGTGTCCATCCCAACCCCTGGATCCTCAGGATAGGCCTGGGGCCCTACGTGACTGTCCTGGGGTCCCTTCTCTCTGGGTTTTCTTACTGAGGAATGCAGCCCCCAGGAGTAAGAGGTACCTAAGATGCCACCAGCAAGCTGGTGCTCGGCAGCCTGACAGACACACACACTTTGGAGTAAAATGCACAATCCAAATGATCTCCAACATAGGACATGAAAACTCAAAGAATACTTTCTTCTACTCTTATTTTGAGAACCTACAGAACAGGCTGCAACCCTCTATGCTCTGCACTTTTGGGAAAAGCTGCTGGAGTCCCCCAAGTCTTCTCTGATTGCTCCCAGGCACCCTCGCTCCCCTCCTCGGGTCCCTGCAGCCATATGACCTCCTACATGAGGCTCTTATACCTGTGCCTGTGCTATGTGCCCCCTGAGGGTGAACAGGCCAGAGGGTCCTCAGCCTTAGTCCCCGAAGACTTGTCCTTGTGCCTCTCCACGACCAGCCCAGGACAGCAACCCCTCTCCTTCCAGAACCTGAATATCCAGGTGGAGGACATCCGGATCCGCGGCATCCTCTCCACCTACCGCAAGCGCACGCCTGTGACGGAGGGTTACGTGGAGGTGAAGGAGGGCAAGACCTGGAAGCAGATCTGTGACAAGCACTGGACGGCCAAGAATTCCCGTGTGGTCTGCGGCATGTTTGGCTTCCCCGGGGAGAAGACATACAACATCAAAGTGTACAAGTAAGCAGGCAGCAGCATGTGGCAGTCCAGTCCTGCCATCTTATAAGAGCTCTCGGGAGGTCCTGGGCCGAGGTCGAGCCTGCCAGTGCACCCCTCTGTCACATTGAGTCTTCCCCTTGAGAATCCACGCTCCTGGGGGAGACAGCGCCCAGTGCACATCAAGGGCAGTGAGGGGTGGGTTATGGCAGAGGGGAGGGGCAAGGTGCTTCCGGCCCAGGTCTGGGATTCAAACACGAGTACCCACGCAGATCCAGCTTTCGTGTAGGAGGAGAGGTCTTCAGAGTCAGGAGATCCGGCTCCCCCTACACACCCCTGGACTGTAGGGTGGGATGCATCTCTCCAGGGACTTGGCCAAGCCACCGCTGGTCAGAGCCCCCTGCCCAGCATGTGGGTGAGGCTGGCAAGAAAGCAGCCCCGTTGGGCAGACTCCCAACACCCCTGGGGTGATTCCCACCAACGGACATGGCCCTGACCTTCCTGTTTGTGGTGGTGGGGTGTGTCTGACTTCTGAACACTTTGGAGAAGTCCCACCGACTGCTGACTCTTTCCCTGAGGACCCCTTTTCAGCTTTTCCTTCCAATGAGAGCCAAGAAAAGCAAATCTCCAAGCCCTCCACCCTCCTGACAAGCTTCCTGCTCTGTGGGTCTCACAGAGCCCCCAGTCTGACCACAGTCTGACTGAGTCCCAGGAGTGGGGAGGCTCCATTGGCCCTCTCCACAGGTTGGGGTGCCTAAGGCAGGGCCATACAAAGCTTATTCAGATGGTATTTGAAGGCCATCTCCCCAGTATGGATGGCCCAGTGTCCCTTCTTCCAGGGGAGTCTGAGGTCAGTTTTGGCAGCTGGGGCCTCATGGCCTGAGTACCAGACACTTAGCGTGAGTGAGTCCATTTTGTAACTTTGTGTGAAAAACAAGTACGCTAACTTCAGATAAAGTTTGAAAGCATGCTTTCGTAGTTTTATCTTGTTAACATTTAAGCTAGCGTACTTTTTTCCATACGAAGTCACAAAATGGATTCACTCACGCTAAGTTTCTGGCTCTCATGTCACCCAGGAGATCCACTCAAGCGCCGGGTTTGTGCCCCCACTCCCCGCTTTCCCCACCCTCTAGTTTGTGGCTTCCCTTTTCCAAACGGGGGCAGGACACATCTTGGAAGGTTGGGAGGCGTCTGTGTGTGGTGCTGCTGGGTGGTGTCCTTGGCTGAGAGGGAGCTGGCGAACCAGCTCCTCCCCGCCTCTGGCTGGGGGCATGTGGAGGGGCACGAAGGTCAAACCAGAACCATCTCGACTTGTCACTGACGTTTTGTGTTAGCCTCGGGGACTCAGCTGACAGTTGGGCCCAAAGGAGAACGGCGTGCTGGGAAGAGTTCCTGTGTCTTGGTGGCGTCGGGCTGCGAGGCAGCCAGCAGGAGGAAGCTGTTAGAAAGGGTTGGGACAATAGGGTGGGGTGGCCTCAGAGGTCATTGTCCAAGCCCTTGGTGCACATGATGGAGACCCAGGCCTGAGGGGCAGCAGACTTGGGGGTCACAGAGCCCACTCCCAGCAGAGCTCAGTTAGCTCCACGACAGCTCTCCTCACTGCTGCCTCCACTCTCCGATGCTGCTGCCTCCACCCTCAGACTCTGGGCCCTCATGACCCTGTTAGGCTCTGACCTGTCCTGGATCAGACTGCACTGCTACATTGCACAGACCCCCCCACCCGGAGCTCACTGTTAAGGCCAAATGTTGGGGCAGGACTGGCTGATGACGGGTATCTGTGAGCCCTGCTCAAGGGTCGAGGACAGTAGAGACCTGGGAGCTAGAGACAGGGCCACCCCTGTGTGGCCCCTGAATTCATAGCTTCCAGTAGCATTTTTCTTCATGTCCATTTCACACTTTCTACAGCCTGTCCTGCTGCCGCTGACATCAAAGTCCTGAGACAGAGGTGGCCTTCACTCTAGACAGGAAACTGTTCCCAGTGTAATCTCCATGCACTCACTGAGGGTGCTTTGCAGCCTTGGAGATTCACCCAAGGCCTCCCCTCTGCTCACTTGCAAATCTGGTGTTCTTGGGAGGCCTCCATTTACCCCCAAAACTGGGACAGCGGCTGTTCCTCAAAGCATCTGCTTGCCACACTTCCCCCAAGTCACAGCAGTCCAGAGGGGCCCAGGGGCCTTGCACCCCCAGGCTCGCCCAGGAGTAGAGCCAGGAAAGCAGATTTCTGTGCTGAGCTGGGGAGCGGCACAACCCACAGACCAGGCAAGTTGGCCTTGGAATGCCTTAAAGCGAAACTGATCATATAAAGAAAAGGTCTAGGCCAGTGGAACAAACATCTGACTTCAGAGTCACAGCCCTGCTGTCAGTTCCCAGACTGGAGCCAGTTCACAGACCAGACCCTCCTGAATGAATGGGAGACCAGACCTCTTGAGAAAGGGCCCTGGCACATTGCCAGCAGCATGTTCTTTCCTCTTCCTCCTAGCCTTCCCCAAAGGGACCTACCAAGATTTGTACTGCATTGGGGGAAGGAAAAGACCAGAATTTTTCAGCACTACGGGGTACTGGCTGTGAACTGATACTGGTTCCAGGAATGTAAGCAGCACTGAGTCCCAACAGACAGGGTAGGGCTTGTGGGGTCAGGTAAGCTGTGGTGTTTGTCTCAGGTCCCTCTCCCCGGGGATATCGGAATCCATCCCGCAGTCATGTCCCAGGTCCAGAACCCATAACTGGAATAGATAAAACTCAGCAGCTGGCAAAATCCCTGCAAATTCTGGCTTCCCCCTTGGCTGGGGGAGATCTAGTAGGAGTTTTCAGTTTTAGTTGCATCATTCCAGCTCCGTGTTCTGCCTGCTACCCCACCACAGGCCTAGACACTCCTCCCCTAAGCCAACTTCCCACTTAGTCAGGGACTGTCCCCTAATTCCAGGGCCCCATCCAATTACCAGACCTGGAGTGGCTGTCTACTCATCCTCCCCAGGGAATCCCCTGGGCCTGTCAGGGATGGAATCCTGGGGGAAGGTCAGGCCACATTCCTGTGGGCTGATGTAAGAGAGAAGCAGGCTGCCTGGGAAGGCCGGAGCTTGGCCTGTAGATTAAGAGCTCAGTACATCTGTTTTGGGGAGAAGGTGCTGGTCATTGAAAGCTGGAATCCAAAGCGTTTTCCTGAGCCAAGGCGGACTGATGAGACCTGACTGATCCTGTACAACTGATATTTCCGAGTGTGTGCTCCTGACTGTTGTGGGGAATGAGCCAAGGTTTATGCTTCCAAGTGCACGGGCCCAGGAAGTGGGCAGGGATGGTGGTTCTTGGAATTATTCAGAATTCTCCGTATTTCCTCACTCCAGGCTGTAGCTATGGTGAGCACACTTTCTGCATTTTTTTGCAGAAAGTCTTTATTGTAAAGGTTCTGTGCCATGGTGTGCCCACAGGTCCACTAGAATTGTTAGGAGCCTCAGTTTGGGTTAAGGAAATCTACTGCTGGCAAGTAGGATTTTTCCTTCCTGTGTGTTCACATCCCATTCACTGCAACACAAAATGGAAGCTTCCAGATCTGCTGGGCCTGCAAGGACAGGACATTCCACTCTGGGAGGCTCCTCCAGTGGGCAGCTGGCACTGATGCCATCTGATTCTCTCTGGCTGGGTTCTCCAAGCAGGGACAGGCACGCTGACCCCAGACAAGTGGACCAGCAGGACAGGCTATTCGGCTCCGTCACTCAGACATGCCACACACCCTCCTCTCCCTTGAAATTGTCCTTCACCCTTCGTGGTGCTAGACACTGTTTTAAGTGCTTTACAAGTTTAACCCATTTCACTTTCTTAACCATCTAAGGATGTGGATCCCATTGTTTTGATTTGGAGGCAAGGAAATGGCGTAGTATCCTGTTAACCATTTCATTACTTAGGGATTGGTTACTCTTTTTGAAAAATGTTTCAACTCACCTTGATCCATGTTCTGGCTTCTGGAAAACATAGATAGAAATACCTTGCGTGTAACACAGGCTGAGAGCTTCCCTGGATGTAGTGTGGAGCAGCCTCTACCTCGTGGACTCCTAGGTGAAGATTGTTAATTTATCACCATTGTAATATCCCTTATGAAGCAATTATACTTTGATTTGATTCAGCAGATGTTCATATTATTCTCACTGCTTCTTATTGGACTTGCACCTTTCATTTTGCAAATCACTAGGAATGAGTTTAGCAATCAGCTTGTACTGCTCATTGAAAGGAAATAAAGGCAGAGAACTACAACATCATGTTGAAATGATTCAGGGAGTTAGCGCGACCAACCGTTCTGGTTTGCCTGGAACTGAGGGTTTCTTGGGGCTGGGATCTCATCTCTTTTATATCCCTTTTTTAGTTCATATTTATTAGGCTTTTTTTTTTTTTTTTTTTTTTTTTTAAAGGAAAGGTGCAGGCAGGAATGAAGGCAAGTAGGCAGGAAGAGAGAGAAGGACGAAGCACTTATATTTATTTTGATTTAATTCATCTTGGCTATTCCCCCTGGTGTGGACTGCACTCAGCCAGAGGTGGCAGACCACTACTCCACTGGTGTGCACCTATAGATTTTAGTTTTATCTCACGACACTGAATTAATCCCATCTCTGCTAGGATGTAAACTACCTGAGGGCAGGGGACCATATCCACCCTTCCAGGCCCAGCAACCCAGAGCCCAGAGTGGAGCCCAGAATAGCTGAGGCACTCGGCATGCAAAGCCGGGCTGAGTTTCAGGTGCAGAGAACAGGCGTGTCTAGTTCCACCATCAGATCCCTGCAGCCAGCACCGTGGCGGGCCCAGAGCAGGTGGCCAGGGCAAACTGTGGAAAGAACGAGAGGCGGGCACCATGATCCCCCGGCCACCCTCTCTCTGGTCCCTCTGCAGAATGTTCGCCGCCCGGAAGACGCAGCGTTACTGGCCCTACTCCATGGACTGCGCGGGCACGGAAGCCCACATCTCCAGCTGCAAGCTGGGCACCCGGGTGCTGCTGGACCCCGTGAAGAATGCCACCTGTGAAAACGGGCTGCCAGCGGTAGTGAGCTGTGTGCCCGGCCATATCTTCAGCCCTGATGGACCCTCGAGATTCCGGAAAGCCTACAAGCCAGAGGTGAGGATGGGGCGGGAGGTTTGACTATTTGGCACCTGGGTGGGAGTGACAGTCAAGGCACCAAGTGGAGACCCCCAGGAGAGCTGGCCCAGCTCAGGCGTTTTCCTCCAGGGTAAGAGGGCAGAGGGACACCCATCAGGGCCTAACCAGTAGATGCCACCTCTAGGGTGTACCAAGCAGCTGGGCTCCTGCCGTAAATCATTAGCAACCCCATCAGACCTTCTGCTACTGCTTCTTCACTCTGAGCCCCAAATCCCTCTGTGGAGGACAAATGTGAACGCTGGGGACAGGGGAGCACCACAGCAACCTCACAGGCCCTGTGCACTCACTGTCTGCTGACCCAGTGTGAATGGTGAGGGGGTGGACAGATACCATTCCCTGATTTTCAAACATGTTTTGGTTCATCCTGCCATAGAAAGGATAAAAAATTTAAAAGTCTTTCAGCAAGATTAACACCAAGTGTTAAGTCTGCTGCGCTCATTGGTCATGCTAAGTGTATGGAAATTAGCACCTGCATGTGAGTCTGATACGCGTGATTATGTGTGTGAGTGTGTGTGCATGAACATATTCAAGAGTGCACATCTGCTTAGATGAGTTAGCACCCCCATTACAATGGACTGATTTCTTAGGACAAGTGAACAAATCATGGTGGACTTGATGTTTCCTCTGAAAAAGAGAAAGTACATTCTTCCGTCTTCCCTGGAAAATCATCGAGACAATGTATTTTTTTTCCTACCCATCTTTTTCCATGCATCTACCAATCTCTCTCTATGATATTTTAGATATTTCTAATATGGGGTCAGTGTGTGGAAATAGCACATGGAAGAGGGAAGAGGTAGGTGGTTGTAGGAACCCTGGAACCCCGCGCCCCCATACCCGCACATGCCCTCCTTCCACCCAGCCCACCCCACCAACATGACTGGACAGCCACCTCCTTCCTATAGCCTCAGCCTGAGCCTCTGAGCTTCCCTCCTGTGTGATCTAGAATACCAAGTCCTACCGTTTTGGAATTCCTTTTACTGTGTGGTTTAAAGCAAGGAAACAAGTTCATACCAGAGCAATTTTTAAAAACAGCAAGAGAGCCTGACATCACATTTTCCATGACTCCTTCCTTTCCTCCAGGGCCAGCTGACTCTGCCAGACCACTGCCAGGCTGGGGCAAGGTTCCTGGGCATGCTGCCTCCATAGCTTGGGTCATGGACAGTCTGCTTCATGGGAGGGGGCCTGGCCTCCAGCTAGACAGCTCAAACGGGCTGGGGCCAGCAGTTTGATTTGCTTTTGTTTTGGGGGGGTTTTTTTTAAGAAGAAAAAAACTTTATTCCTATCAAATTAAAACGTATGAATCAATCTTCAAGCAAGATAATAACATAAGAGTTAGGAAAGCATAGAGAGTTTAGGCTACAGGTTTAAATACTTTGAAGGAAGACTATATACCAAAATCAAGAGGTCCAAGAACCTTCACACTAGGAAAAGCATTGACTCATCGTAAACACATGATTCTGGGAAACAGGGGCTTACATTTCAAAGGACAGTAAACCTAAGAGACAAGTATCATTAGGTTAGAGAACAGGCTTGAATTTGAGAGGGATCACAGTGAAATCTCACTGTAGCTCAACCATTTCCCCAGAGATCTGTTCATCTCAAAAATGAGCATATATAAAAATCAGTAGTACAAATTCTCATAAAACTAGAAAAGCTCTCTAAACCCTGACATCATGGAGCATACATAGATTGTCTTTCCCCTTTACTCTTCTCTGAATTAAATACAAAAGTTTGTTTTTATTTATTATATTTCTGACTTTATAGGCAAATGTGATACTGAAGAAAAGAAAGGTTTTTATGAACTAGAATTAGATCCACACCAGAACCCTGGGATAATCTTTAAGGTGCGCTGCTTTTTGAAAAATTTTAAATAGGAAATCTTTTATTTCAAGAATGACACTGTGCTTCCTAGAATAGCCTAATTATTACCAAGGAAGGAATGCATATTTATTCTCTCTCTCTCTCTCTCTCTCTCTCTCTCTCTCTCTCTCTCTCTCTCTCTCTCTCTCTCTCTCTCTCTCTCTCTCACACACACACACACACACACACACATCAAAATTGGGAAGGGAATTCCCTGAAGTATACAGATGGTATTTATTCTGGCAAGAATTGTGCATTTTGTTAAAAGAAAGATAAGGTATGGCATTGATGAATAATTAACTATAATATATCCCAACAGATGCAGGAAGCAAATTTTTTTTTCAGAGTTAAAATGTAGCTTCATAGTTTCCCAACATTTGGGTCTTAACACATTTCTCATCTGGAAACCAGAAGGGGTCAGTTATATACACGGAAAGGCATGATAACTTGTGACTAGACCACATTTCCATATTAAAAGAAGTTTCTGTCGTTGGATTCTTCTTTGGAGACAACAAATAGATGAGTCATGAAAAATGGGGAGAAATAGAACGCATTTCATACTATAAATACAATCCTGCCTAATGAATGTTATCTCTGGCAAAATTAACTGCAGTAAGAACAGATACTGTCTGTTAAATGAAAGGTAATAAATGAAATTCTTCAGGTAGATTCGAATGGCCCCGATGTCCTGTAACCCAGCGCACAGAAGAGACTCACCTTCTGTGTGTTCGGTGTGCAGCTAGCTCCGGCACCCGAGTGCCCATTTCCTGTCTCAGCACCAGCGCATCGAGAGCAGATTCCAGGCACGAGCATATCCCTTACTTTACCTTTGAGTGGACAGGGGGCTCAGACTAGGGAAAGATATAACAAAGGTCCTGACTAACCCTTGTAAGATACATGAAAACACAAGTTTAAGTAAACAAGATTATTTCATTCTCAAATACAAGGACAGAAGAGATTTGAGACAGTCTCTATTGCATAGCTATTGTTGCGGATGGAATTAGACAACACCTGTAATGTGCTCAGCAGGAAGTACCAAGAAACAGGAATTAAGATTGCCCGTGTTTTAAAACATATTTGTAAATCTGTGGTCTTTGTGACTTGATTAAAGACCCCCACCTCCCCAGCAGGCTAGCAAACTCTTTAAACAAATAGCCACATATTCAAAGTCAAACATGAAACTCAGGTTCCAGTGAACTACCTTTGATAAAAGCCCTACTCATGGGTTTGTGAAGGCATCTTTCTATCTCAAATTATCCTGTCTCAACATTTTACTGGCAAGAAAAGCCACAGCAGCGTCTCTCCAAATTCCTCCTCGTTCAAGACTAGTCTTAACCTTCTTCCTTACCGAAGAGGACACCCACCATAGGCAGCTGGAGCTCATTTCAGCTTGGCTGCTGGAGGATCGGAGAGAAGACAGTCTCTCCAGTTTCTGCCAGACTTGATGTGTGACAAGCAGTGCTTCCATAGCAGAGGTGGGCAAACGTGTGAGTTGGCATTCAGAGTCGTATCATTTAGGGAGAAGGTTACCCATATTGGCATTCGATCACCATGTGTCTACCTGACGGCACTTGAGGAAGGATCACTTCACCATCAGTCTTTTTTGGGAGGGAAGCAAGGAACAACTTGTTCTTGTCTCAGGGAAGAAAAGTGAATCATAGCTCCCAGGTGGCCAGGCCGATGGGTGAGCACCACGGCCAGGGGTGGCTCGGGCGGGGGCCCCTTCAGGGCACACCAGGGCTGCCATAGTCAGATGAAGACCAGGAGCTAGCCTCTTCCACAGATGAGCCCAAGCCCAGCGCCCTTTGACAGCCTTTCATTTAGCTTATAAGTGATCATTACAGAGGAGGAGCAAGGGCTCAAGCTCCCTCTAGCAGCTTCCTTTGCTCTAAGCAAAGGGGATGGAGGGCAAGTGGAAGCCTCAAGCAGAGTTGAGTGTTACCATAGTGAACTCTGCCATTCTGATATGAGTCCACCCACATACAAGCAAAACCAAGCAGACACAAACCCGCAGTTGCTTGGGACAGGACATAGGCAGCTCCCCTCTGGCAAACAGGCTGCAGCCAGAACCTGGGTCTGAGTTTACTGGGAGCAGGAGCCTGGGCAAGACGCTCCATTTCTCAGACACTTGCCATGTGTTTGTAAACCTGCTATCAGGCCCATGTCAAAGGATTCCTGAAGGGTTAAATGAGAGGTTTGTAAAGGTCCCAGCGTGGAGCATAGCACTCAGGAGGCCTTTAGCAATGCTCCGGTTTTATGCCCACCTTGATGCTAAAGATATTAAACCCAGCAATGCCTTCAGGTTCTGAGTAAATGGAAAGCCTGTTGGGATAATGAAAAGCAAAAAGAATTCAGATCTGGCAAGAATGAGAAATGGGAGGACAGATAAGCATCCAAACCCCTCTTGTTGCATAACTGAAACATATAGGGCACTAGAAAGAAAACCCAAGAAAAGTTGTCACTTTAATTTTACTTTTGTCAAAAATGCCTGTTTAAAGCTTTAGTTTTGTTTTGTTTTTTAATAGAAGTCATTGAAGGAAACACTAGAGTTTTTTTGAAGAAAACCAGAAACAGATACCTTAAGCCATTAAAATGAAACAAGCATCATCATTGAAAGGCCACAGGAATGATATTTGTCTTTAGGTGTCACCTAACAAAGACCCCTCCACTGCTGGGAAACAGAAAAGGGCAACCCTCACTGAGAGTGACTGATATTAGCTATAACTGTCTATTTTGCTAAAAGGGAAAAGAGAGGGAAGGATGGAAGTGTAGATAGAGCAAAGGACTCGAGGATGAGGCTGTTCCCCATATCTCTCCCCAAGATACCAAAGGCCATGATTACACTGGACCATTGACTAAACACAAAAGGAAGTGAACAGAGGTTTGCTTTTCACTTTCAAAAAAGCACACTCTCCTCTTTTGAATGATGCATATAAATAACGCTTAACTCGCGACTTCTCCAAGTTTGTGAAAATGTTCTCCATGACATTACTACTCTAAATTGTGTGATTTTTTTTTTTTGGTCCTCATGTCAAATGTGGTTTTTCCTCTACACCTGGTTCCCCAGGAAACCTGAGTTGTGTCCACATGGCTGATTTTCGCTCCATCCCCATCAACGGGCATGCCTTCACAACTCTCCCACGACACCAAGAAGTCAATATTACGCACACATATCATAGACAGGAGCTGAGCATATGGAATGTATAAACCTAAAAAGTAAACAGTATCATTTCACTGTGATTCAGAGGAGGGGGAGATTGATTTTAGTTTCTATAGTGGTAACCAAAGCACATTCACGTGAATGAACAAAGGGAGCAGAACTGGTGAGATTTGGAGCAGTGCAGGTGAGAAAGATGCAGGTGTCACCACACATGCAGGTGGTTGACCAGGGATTCGCTGGGTTATCTTCAGAAAGAAAACAATGTGTTTTGACACCACTGAAGTGCTGAGATCAGCTCCTTTTTCTCACCAGTCTGAAGAGTTCAACAAAAGTCACTCCCTGAAACAGTAAGGGATCCTCCCTGGGGAGAACCATGATGCATGAAGAGGAATATTTATTTTGAAGGCAACAGGAATAAATTTCATTGTCCTTTCCCAAAGGAAAGCAAGAATTATGCAAGGTGGCCACCGAGTCTGAAATCCAGGCAAATGCTTAATAAATGACTTATTGATATTACAGTGAATGACTAGAGTATGGTCCATATTTCTGGACTTGATGGCCACCCTAGAGTAAGAATCTTTGGAACAGAAAAAAAATTAAGATTTTATTTTCCCATAATTATAAAGCATATATGCAGACTAGGCACAACCAATGCAACATTTTCCTCCTCCCCAGACTCCGTTCCCTTTAACAACTTTTTATAATATGCTTGGGTCACTTAAGAGAAAAACTCTGTCCTCATCAATAACCAGCAGCGTCTTCAAAATACTTTTTTCACTTGAATAAAAAGCTAAACTATTATTTTAGTCTAGTAATTCCATACGGTATTACTTCTATGCATAAGATATTTTAACATTTATATAGGTATGTCCCATATTTTTGGAGGATTATCAACACTGAGGAGTTGCTATTTCCCCAAGAAAAGGAGTGTTGTCCATGCATGAGGGGCAGACCAATAGTTTACGTGAGACCCTCTGTATACCTCAGTTCCTGGCACATGAAGATTTGACATCAACGCTGAGCTCTCAGTTCTTAAAAAAAAGAATTTGACAGGGATAAAAGCAATAACTGTATCACTTAGTAGCCTACAAAGGGAGAAAAATATGTAAAAAAAAAAAAAAAAAAGTCTAATAAAAATAGAAACCAAATATTTTCATCCCAGATGTTTAAAAAGGAAAGATTCTAGGTAGCATGGATATATTAAAAAGTGTCATCTAACAGATAAAATGACTAGCAGACACAGCCACTCATGACCAGAGAAGTGATCACTGAGAACAATTGGCTTCAATACTATTGTCACCACAAGCGCCTGGGACAAAGCCCCCGGCTGCAACCCTTGGCATTCTCAGGTCAGCCTTTGGGCGATGGGAGAACCAAAATTCACCACCATCCAGGAAGAAAAGGTTACCATGGTAACAGCATGGCTGTCAAAATCAGCTGGAGCTTAGGCTATACAGTTTGAAATCCAGCCAGTATTTGCTTTCTCGTGAAGGGCTTGAGACACGTGCAGAGACATC
Source organism: Solenodon paradoxus (assembly GCA_004363575.1). Lineage (NCBI taxonomy): Eukaryota > Metazoa > Chordata > Mammalia > Eulipotyphla > Solenodontidae > Solenodon > Solenodon paradoxus. The sequence continues at coordinate 526,090 of RJWH01000813.1, forward strand.
TTAAAACGGTGTAGATGAGCCTTCTTTTGACAGGCAGAGAATAGCCTCTTCATTAACTCTTTCTACTCATTAGTTTTCCTCGGTTCACCATTTGAACTAGAAAAGACCCTGCAAGCTATCTCAGCTAGCTTCTCATTGGTACACGGCACCAATACTACGCAAACAATTGAATCAGTGGCATCTTCCTCATTCTTCCACTGCGCAGGCTCAGTATGCTTCTTTGGACTGAATAGGTGTGATCTTGTTAGAGAAAAGCATGTAAACAAAGGGCCAGATTTTGATAGTCTTGGTCCCAGGAAATTGGTGGGGTATCCCTTGGCTCTTGTGTAATTCAATGACTGGTTTCGCCGCATCCTTGTACTGTCTTAGTCTGACAGCAGCTGCTTCAGATTCATCATCCTCCTGCTGGGTTAATGGTTCACCAGCGATGTCATCAATGCCATGTGCGTGAGGTGGGTTGAAGTCCAGATTATATACCCTTCTCCTAGGAGGGTGAATCCATCGTGGGCTGAGACTATCTTTGAGCGTTTCAAATAGATTGTTCAAAATGATCACTAGATCCAAGTCACAGATTTTGTCCAGAGTTTTCATCCTGAACTGATGTCCTAGGAAAACCATCTAATAGCCAGTGCTGACCATGTCTAGTCTCCAGCTCCGACATCATTAGGCGTGTGATCACATGATCCAGAACCCAGACTTTTCTCTATGTGCTGCTTTGCCATATCACCAACTTCAGTGTCGGCCTTGATGTTCTCCCACAAGAAGTGGCCACTGGAGACATTCTGGAGGCCAAAGTTTGGGGCCATCCTCTAGCACATGGCGCGCTTGCCCGAGCCAGGCGGCCCCAGGATGACCATGCACAAGAGTCTGGAAGCCATTGCCTTCTTCAGGAGGGGGAACAGCTTCCAAAAGCCCCGGAACTTTGTTTCTACTGCCTCTGCCTTTGGCAGCCTCTGATCACATGGGAACTCTCCAGCTGCCCCTGCAGCAGGAAAAGAGACTTTTGAGAAACCCCTCCCCACAGCCCCAGGTTGAGGCTGGGTCTGATTTGGTTTGATTTTAAAACTAGAAAAAGGTTCCTGAAACCGATAGGTGTTTTGCACCTGCACTTGTCCCTCTTTCTTTTTCCTCTCTAGTGCCAGGGTCTGGGCAGTGTCTGAGGTCTGTAAGCCTGGGTACTGGTGCAGCACCCCACCTGCCGTGGCTTGGGTGAGATGTAGCAGAGTGGGAGCTTTGACTGGAGGAGGGAGATGCGTTCTCCTTTGGGACGCTGACCCTCAGGATGGCCAGTGCCCATGAGAGCTTGAAAAATACCATCTCCACCAGGGCCTGCCTGTCGGGGCCCTCCGTAGGTGGGGTGGAGGATGGCATAGGTTATAGTGGAGTGGTGACTGGTCTGACCATCAAATGGAGAATGGCTACACAGTCTCCCGTCCTCCATCTGTGTGGCGTCAAATGAGCATCAGCAATAACCCAGAGCCTGGCAGCGCCTGAGGCTCCAACCCAGCACATGCACGCGCACTCAGGCGCCTGGGTGCACACAGGTGAATGCACACACATGCTTACACGTAGGCCTAGAAAGGATGCATACCTGGAATGAGGGCAAGTGGAGTCAAATGAGCAATCTTATGTGTTCAACGGGGTCAGGACTGGTGGAGAGCGGGGTCTGACTCCTGTGCCGTTAAATAAACGATGAGGTGACTAAAGCTTCCTGGCTGTCTGTGAGAAAATTGTAATCACTCACCCTCTCTCCATATCTGATGGGCCTGCATCCTTTAAAGAGTGTGCATGCTTGATCTTGGAGTGGCGTGGGACTGGAAGTGGTGGCTGCGTGTGAGCACACTGATGGATGTTCGTCTTAACCAGCGAGAGGCTCCCCAGGCCCTTGCCGCCTCCATCCGCAGTCACGGCCTTCCTGCCAGGGCCACTGTCTAGCCCTTGTCTTCCCCTTCCGGCTTCCACTGGCCTGCAGAGCAGGGTCCTGCTTCTTTCGCATATTCAGTGCTGGGAGTCGCCTGTGGTGCTCTGCTGTAAGTCAGGTAGAATATGATCCCTTTTGGGTCTGCAGACTTTGGAAACCAAGGAACTTCCTTGTGGCACTCTAAAGTAGGGATTTTGGAGTGGCAAGTGAAAAGAGTGCTGGTCAAGTCACTGAGCCAGGAATGTATTGGGGTGATAAGGTGATGGGTGTCCCTAATGAGCTCCCCAGTGGTTCATGACAGGGGCATGATCCAGGACAGACCCCCCCCCCCTTGGGAGGGCTATAAAGGGAGCTAGTGGCAGAGCCAACCATGCAGAGTGAGCATGCACACACACATACACGCACATACACATGCTTGCACACTAAGCACAGTTTGCCTCTGAGCCTGGGTGACTAGACTGGGAGGGGCAGGCAGTGGGGCAGGGAGGGGAGTGGGCGGTGACTGCCTGCCCGATGTGCATCAGCTTCTGCACTCAGCAGGACCGTGTGTCTCTCCAGCAACCCCTGGTGCGGTTGAGAGGTGGTGCCAATGTCGGAGAGGGCCGCGTGGAGGTGCTCAAGAACGGAGAGTGGGGGACCATCTGTGATGACAAGTGGGACCTGATGTCTGCCAGTGTAGTCTGCAGAGAGCTGGGCTTTGGGAGTGCCAAGGAGGCAATCACCGGCTCCCGACTCGGGCAAGGTAAGGAGTGGGAGGGCGCAGCCTCTTCAGGGGAGCGTGACTGTGGAACCCAGCCTGCTGGTGGGCCTGGTGCTTCTAGGATCTTCTGGCTTTGCCTCTTCTCTCCAGTGCCGTTCTCTTAGGTAATCTCAGGTGTCTCCCAGGCCTTCAGAGCTGGGAGGGCTTCGAGAGCATCCCCATTTTGCGGATTTGGAAACTGAGGCTCAGAAAACAGAGTAAATGACCAAATGGAGACTACGTATTAGCAACCAAGGAACACCCTAATGGAACTCTCTCGACTCCTTACCCAAGGTGCCCCACTGCCTCACTGGGAAAGCCAATTCTCACACCCTTCCTCCAGGAAAGGGCCTCAGAATTTATCAGACTGTAGACCAACCCAGACATAAACCTTCTCAATTGTCATCTTACTTTTCCACTCTGGCACAGCACCGCAAACATTCTCTCCCTGGCACCAGAGATTGGGAGCAGGATACCCTTCTCCAGATGTCATGAGACACTGACGAGAAGAGGCCTGGTTTTTATTAAGAGTCCTGAACAAATCTTTCATTTGAACAAAATAGTTTCTTTCCAGTGGGTCGCTCCACTAAGAACGTGTTGTAAACATGACAGGACAGCAGAACCAATAGCTTCCCTTCTGACAAGTGCTGGGAAGCCAGTCCCTGCAGGCTCTGATCCTTCCGCAGGAGGAGATTCTGCAGCCCAGGGTGTGCTGCCCCGGGGTGGGGGGACAGAGAGCTTGCAGGAAGCCTGCTGAGGCCTGGGGCTCCCTGGCTGGGATCAGGAGGGAGGGAGAGGAGAGGGCTGCAGAGCAGGGGTGTGTCCTATTGCATGGGGAGTGGATATTTCCATACTGTCAGGCACTGGGCTGTCACCCCACAGGAAGGAATGTGATGAGTCATCACTCAGAGCCTGGAGAAAATGACAGCGCAGTGCACTGTACAAGACTGTTGCCATAGACAACACTGCCAGAGAGGCCCTCAGGCCACTTAGTCCAGCAGATGGGGAATCTGAGACTCAGGAGAAGAGCCTGCAGTCGCCCCAGTAATTAGTGACAGAGAAAGACTGAAACCTGTCTACTTACTCTGATTTGGGTTCAGTTCTGTTCACACTCAGAGCATCTTTACCTTGTACCCCAACCCCTGCACGCCTTCTGGGTCTGAACTGACGTTTGGGGCACTAGGATGTACTTTAATGTCACATTGTGCCACCTGCATCTTCAGTTATGCCACACGGCACTCCTTCTCCCCTGGACATGGTGAGATCTTTGGGGTTCCCTTGAGTCTTAAATACTCCATTCATTTTTCTAATTACTGACGTGTTGACTTGTGCTCTCCCAAAGTCTACAGGACAAAGGCCACTCACTTTGAGAAATAAACGAGCATGGGATGACATGAACATTCCATTTATCATGGGCGTGTGTTATTTGACCTAATTATTTCACTGCCCAGAGCAGCCAAAGTTTTCCTCTGGCCTCCAGCACTCAGGGAGAAAGACATTTGGTATTTTCAGTGTTGTCCTTGTAAGAACCATTGGATGATTTATTATCTTCCACCACTCTGGGTAGGGTAAACTCCAGTAGGCAGCAAGGGAAAAGTTACACACAGTGGCAAGTTACAGAGAAGACAGGGTCAGTCCCTCAGCAACAGCTCTGGCTGGTGGGCCAAGTGACATATGCACCACAAGGCATGGTGACAGGGCAAGGATTGAGGCAGGCAGTCTGGGTCCTAGTCCTGAGCCTGCCACCTACTTGCCCAGTGACCCGGACTCACCTTCTGGGTCTCAGTCTCTTCAGTATAAACAAATCTTCACGGTCTATGAGGGTCTGGCTGGCTCCAGCCTCCTGTGATTCCCTGAGATCTGCTGTTGTCACCAGGATGGATGCTTGGTCAGGGTTGGTCACTGGGATGCGAGAGCCCTGCACACATCTGGACTCCGGTTGTCTGTTTACGCATCGTCTTCACCCAAAGAGCAAGCACTGTGTGAGGGCACCACTGTGTCCTTAGTGCTGAGTCTGGCTCATCATTCCTCAGGGATATTCGTTTTATGAAGAACAAGTGAATAATTCCAGCTGTGTAAGAAGGGTCCACTGATCAAACATTTGGCAAAGAATTTCCAACTCTATAGACCTGTGTTTTCCAATGGAAATATCATTCAAGTAATAGATACCATTACTGATGTTTATGGGGAAGCAAAGTGGAACTCAGAACAGGTCTGTCACTTCCTAAGGAGATACAGGCTGAATGAAAGCTCATTGCCTCATGAGTGAGAGGTAGAAAAAGTAAATTCTGCAGCTGTTAGTCAGGGGTAAGGTCATTTCAGGCTGAGCCACAAAAGAGGAAGTATTGGAAGTGTTCTTTGAAGTTAAGCTTCTATTTTGACAGAAAGGAAGCAGGTGTTCCAGAGCATAGGGACTACCCCTGGGTGAAACAGTACCTGTGAGAGCTCAGCTGTTTGCCAGAGAAATCTGCTACTTCCCAGCATAGAGTTTTCTCTCCTGATTCTCCTGAACCAGCTGCAGAGGCTGAGCAACGTGATGCTCTGGGGCACAGATGCCTGGTTTGAATCCTGTCTCTTTCATTGAAGTAGTAACTTAATTTTTCATCTTGTTTCTTCATTTTATTGCCATTGCTATGATTACTAAGTGAGTTAATGTGCTTTGGACAGAATCCAAAACATAGTAAATGCTCAGCCATCATCACCATCATCATCATCCCCACCACCACCATCACCATCATTACCTTATCATCACCACCATCACCACCACCATCATCATCACCATCACCATCACCACCATCACCATCATCACCACCATCACCACCACCATCAGCATCACCATCACCACCACCACCATCACCATCATCACCACCATCACCACCACCATCAGCACCACCATCACCACCCCCACCATCACCAGCACCAGCAGCACCACCCCCACCATCACCATCACCACCCCCACCACCACCACCACCATCACCACCATCACCACTATCATCACCACCATCATCTTCCTCGTAGTCATCATCCAAGCCCCTGATCTAACTCAGGTCCACAGTTGCTGCCCATTTCTATGCCCATCTTAAATCTGTGAATTGTGGCCCCTGATTGTTTTAAGAGCTTTGTTTAGGGTCTCTCTTTTGTCAGAATCTTTTCATTGAATATTTGGATGCTTCAACAGGAGTCACTAATGTGTTTTTCTGAATTCTATAAAATTCCAAGGAATTGGAGGCTTCATACTTATGAATTTTCAAGGAAATGGAAATTTGTCTCTAAGCTGCTAAACATCATTGCTGCCGGAAATTAATTTTTGGCTTTAGTGACACTAGATACTGGGTGTCTTCAGAAAACCTCCCAGCAGAGCCAAGGGCCCTCCTTTGGGCTCCAAAGCACAGATAGCTACCTCCATCTTTATCATTTACCATATTATATTATAAGTTTTTTCATGTCTGCCTCCCATGAAGAGCTAACTGAGAGCTCTTCATCACAGAGGCCCGCCTTATTCATCTGTGAGTCTAACACCTAGCACAGAAGTCAACAGCATCCATTTCAGTGCTGTCTGTAACACTTCCTCTTTGTCTGAGACCGGCTGAGAATACCAAGGAAAATCAGACATGGGGCCTGCCCTCAGGGGGCCTCCAGCCTAGCGGGGAAGACAGATAGACATTGAACAAAGTATAACACGTGTGAAGCAGAGTGTTCACTGAGGACACGAGGGAACCCAGATCAGATGGGTCAGAAGGTGTCTTGAAGTGGTATTGAGGCCGAGCCCTGAAGGAGAAGGATACTTATCACTCCTGGTGAGGAGTGGAAGGAAAGATGGTGTGTCCCTGGCAGGCCATTCAGGTTCTGTGGATTTTACACAAAAGTTCAGAAAGAAGCCATTGCAATGTTCTAACATGATTCAATAATATGCATTAAAAACCTCTTGGGCTACCTTGGCAAATATTTTGGAATAAGCAAGCAGGCAAGAAACTAGAAGCTGTTGCATTCATCCAAATGAGAGACAGAGTTGAACTTTTGTGCAACTGAAAAACAAAAGCACTCAGGTTTGGAGGAGTGAACAGAGCGTGGTTATGAAGCACTGCTTGTCAGCAATAAAGGAGGAGGTGGTTCCAGGATGAACACTGGATTCTGACAAGAAAAGCTGGGTGGATGGAGGTGCTATTTCCTAAGATGGGAGACTGACAGAGAAACAGATTGGGGAGATCCTGTTGCTGCAGTGGAAGTAGAGAGAACAGGAAAGACAGCTCTTCCAAGAAGCTCACCTTGCGGGGGAGGAAAGTGACCGACGAGAAGGAAGTATGGGCAAGGAAGGGTTGCCATGGGAGATTTTAGAGCATGTTTGAATGCTGAGGGACAGAATCTGGATGAAAACAGGATGGTGAGGATCCAAAATGAAATCTTAATGCTGAGCTTAATCTTCAACCCAGAGCTCTCCCAGGAGGAGCCAAATTCGAATCTTCCTAATGGACTACACGGAGGAGAGATGACCTGACTTGAGCGGAACACTGGTCAGGCTGGAAATTCCCTTTTACCAACAGCAGAAGGCTCCTCCTTGGTACCTCAGTGTCTGCAGGAGAACCTACCCTGAACACTCAGCACAGGGGGTTGATGGATGTCCTCTGTCTGCCCCTCAGCGCCATCTTCACATTTGCCCATGTGGCCCTGGGAGGACACACATGTACAGCCCACATCAAGCTGACAAACTGGAGGTGGGGAGAGGGCAGAATTTATTCTCACTGCAAGGTCGCTGCACACGCTTGTGTCCTCCTCATGGGTAACAGCTCTTATTCAGTGCCTCCCAACACAGCATTTTGACTCTCCTGGATCAGATACTGGCATCAACCCTGACTCTTATAGGCCCTGGGGAGGCAGTGATGCCCCCGTGTTAAACCCCAAATACTGGGCTGTGTATTATGACTTCTCCGCACTCTGTTCATGCCAAAAATTTCTATCTGCCAGTTTGAATATGTCATCTGTTTCCTGCAGGGACTTGACTGTACAGTAAGAGTCACCCTTTCAGATAGGGACTCGCAGGATACTCGATTTAGGCAGGAAATGTCCAACTTCCTTTATTTACATGAGAAAGCCAATATTCAAGAGGCTGACTGAGTTGACCAAGGTCACACAAAAGTTAGTGACTGGAGAAGTGGGTCCCAAGACAAGAAGCAAGTTCTCTCGGGGGGATCAGAGGCTGGGTCATTGAACTGATTACGTGAAGCAGCTGGGAGAGGTTGGGGGTTGGAGGCGGCATGTACTTATTACCTGAAATTTTCTTGCTAATTCTGGAAGCTTTCTGTTGGAAGCTTTTATAACACGTTTCATTTCCTTTACCAGGCATCGGACCCATCCACCTCAATGAAATTGAGTGCACAGGGAACGAGAAGTCCATCATCGACTGCAAGTTCAATGCCGAGTCTCAGGGCTGTAACCATGAGGAAGATGCAGGTGTGAGATGTAATATTCCCGCTATGGGCTTCCAGAAAAAGGTGAGGGCACTGGACACCCAGAAGGGACTGTGCCATGTGTTATGGGACTCCAGAGACTGTAGACCAGGGGCCTCCCTCTGAGGGTTTCTAACAGGTGGCTCTGAGGATGAGCTCAGAAAGGGTCAGGCTCTGCTCTGTCACCGTGAATGACATCATGGCCCTGCAGTCATCAGTACAGCGAAGGAGAAGACACATGAAAAACACCAGTGTTCTAGTGGCAGATGCTGGGAACTGGTCATCGAGTGTGATCGAAGTCAGTCCTCTCTGCGGGGACTCAAGGTCTCCCGCTCTGTGACACTTTGGGCCCTTTATAAGGACGCAGGGGAACCATCTCTAGAGCAGGTCTGCAAAGCACACAGACATAAGCACAATATAGATTGCATCTGGGGACAGAAGACTGGTAACCAGGAGAGAAAAGGGAATCTTAAGAGCATTTAGCCAGAGAGACACACCTGCCGCATTCCTGAGACAACAGGATCTCTAAAAGCCGACACTGTGCAATCTTGCCACAGGGGTAGCCGTGGATGAATTCCTCTTTCCTGCAAGGGCTATCCAATCCTGTAAAAGGCCCAGTCATGCCTAGGTAGAGCTCATCCATGCGCTGTGAGTGTGGTTGGGCACTGCACGTCTTCAGGTTCAGGGCCAGCAGGTTGGAGGGACCTCTGAGGTGCCATCCAAGATCCAGAGGCCGGCAGAGTAGGCCTCTCCTGAGACCTGCTGGGGCCTCACGTGCCCTTTGCTCGGTGCATATAAGTCCCTGGTGTCTCTTCCAGTCCTCTCGGATGAGGGTCCCACCCCTATGACTTCATTTAACCTTAATTATACCTTGAAAGGCCCTCTCTCCAACCCAGTGACTTTGGAGGTTAGAGCTGCAGATATGAATCTGGTGATGATACAGCTCAGTTCATAAAAACCACTCGCTGGCTGATCCCTTCTGAAATTTCATTTTCCTCCTCCAAAAATGCAGTGAGAGAATGGCATTTCCAGCTTCCTGCCCACCCCCAGTTTATTAGGAAAGTGGCCTTCTATAGCATGACAATAAAAGTCACAGACTTGGAACTGGATGGCTGTGTCCATCCCGTCACGGAAAAACCTTGTTTATGTTACTGCTGGGAGAGGAGCCACAGCGGGGCAGCTCTGGAATGTCAGGCGAATCCATCAGGGGCACTAGCACCATCTAGCACCTTCGCCGGCCTCCAGTTCACCTCTGAACTGTGGGGCCTGGCCTGGCCTGGTGGCAGGACTAAGTCCCTGTGTGGAATGGAGCTGCTTCATGCTGACATCTGGACTGGGTTACTGCGCCCTAGCACCCGCCCCACCACAAATAGGTGGCTAACCACAGCCTTATCAAAACACTGGCGGCCTTGCTGAACTCCACCGGCTGGAGGTGGTTTCCCCATTCATGAATAGATGGAAATAGTGCCCGCACTTCACTCCCTGCCTTCACGCCCCATGCTGCTGCCATCGAGAATCAAAGGAAAGGAAAGGGAAACATGGGGTTGTTTTAAGAAACTTGGAGGAGTGTGACCTCCCCTGGCATCCTCAGAGGGCAATGAAGTGGAGAGGGCGCCGGCCAGAGGCTCCTGGCTGACCTGAGGCCCCGTGGGGTTCTGTCGGTGCTGGCAGTGTCAGGATGTGGGGGCAGTGGGAGAGCAGTGTCAGCTGCTCCTTGGTGTGTGGCTCTTACACCAAAAATGATTCGGGAACACTAAACACAGCTTTCGGGCCAAGCCCTCCCTCTGCCTGCAAGGCCATGACACCTAAAATACTTACCATCTGACCCTTTCACTGACCCATGGGAGTGCTCTGCCTTTAATTGAAACCAAGAACAAGGGTAAATGGAGCGCAAGCTTAGGTGGAAAGAGGTGACAGGTGCAGACTTCCGGTCCCACATGGAACTATCATATAGGCAGTTGGCTAATGGGTCTCACAAGAGAGTTCTGGTGGAGAGGAAAGCACAGGGGTGCCGTGGACCATGCGATCAGGCATTGGAACCAGCCAAGTGAGAGTGTGGTACGGCACCCCCCGATGACAGGCTCATGGAAGCAGAGGGGAGCTGAGGTTGATTTTGCAGTATCTACAGACACCCAGGGGCCACCTGGCTGCATAGATGTCCAGGCCCCAGGATGCCTGAGGTTGGACCGGGATGCTGACACAGTAGCTTTCAATGACAGTCCAATCTGACTGTCCCACGTGGGACTGTGGGGTGACATGAGACTTGGGGAAGTGGGGCCTGACGGCAACTTGGTGGGAAAGCCCTTTGTCCCTCCTGGTGACCGGACCTTCCTTTCTGTCCACAGCTGCGCCTGAATGGGGGCCGCAACCCTTACGAGGGCCGAGTGGAGGTGCTGGTGGAGAGGAACGGGTCCCTCGTGTGGGGGACGGTGTGTGGTGAGAACTGGGGCATCGTGGAGGCCATGGTGGTCTGCCGGCAGCTGGGCCTGGGCTTTGCCAGCAACGCCTTCCAGGTGAGAAGCCCCATCTCTCACACTGCCCTCCCTCCATCTGTCCTGCCCATCCAGTTAGCCTCCATCTCCTGTGCATCTTCCCTAGGTCCCCAGCAGGGGAGGGCAAAGTGCCCTGGACTGGGAGGCAGGACCCTCATCCTGGCCTCAGCTCTGCCCCTCACAGCCTCATCCTGGGCAGGCCATGAGCCCCTTCCCCACCTGTTTCCCCAATGCAGAATGAGGGTATGGATTCCGGTTTCCACGTCCCCTCAGCTCTGTGCACCGGGACTCACCTGGTGTGTCCTGATGTGCCTCTGTGGTGGGAGCCACTGAGCCCTACAGGGAAGTGGAGACCACACAGCACAAGGCCCAACACCCCAGATGCCATTACTGGCTCCCTTGGAAGCCCCTCTGGCCAGAACATGTGTCCCAGTTGTTACACATACTCATTCATTTGCCCCAACAAGTGGGTGATTGCCAGGCATTGTCTAGAGCTTCTGTCGCATCAGCTGTGACCCTTAAGACAGAGTGACTCAGCTGAGGGTGGCTACGCCCCCAACCCAATGAAAGATAGCAGAAGAATAAGTAGTGCTTTGGCTTTCTAAAGCATTGCTTTCTGAGAGGGAACAGGGAACCCCATAGCAGAACATAGTCAGCGAGGCTGAGGGCAGGAGGAGCAGGAGACAGGGTTCGGAGTCTGTTCCCAACTGACCCCCCACTGGCCCACTGCATGATGATCTGAGCAGCAGACCTAATCTCCCTGTGACTTGGGACAAATAGTCCCATTCCCCAGTATCCTGGCTTTGCACAATTCCTTCAGCTTCTCCTGGAACAGGGAAATGACCAGAACCCCTCATCTTGCTTTGTTAACCCCCACTCCAGCTCCTGTGCCAGGAGCCCTGCTCAGAAAATAGAGAGACGGGGAGAGCTCAGCCTTGCCAAGCCCAACTGCCCCACGGTGGCCGTGTCCAGGTGACTCTGGAGCACATGCTGCTCTGTGGCTCCTCATCCCAGCATCCAGGACAGGCCTTGGATAAGACTTTCCATGCCCTCTGAAAGCCCAGCTCCCAGGGCAATGAGTGTCTCTGCTAAATCTACTTGTGACAAGTCAGTCTCATGGAGAGTGGAAAATCAGTGCTTATTAGCAGAGTGACTGTCAGCTAATCAAACTATTGACATATGTGAATACATGTATTCTCTCCAGCCAATTCTGATCAAATGCTAGTGTCTTCCCAGAGCACTCTGTTGGGAAAGATTCTGAGATCACGCTTAGGCTTAGAAAGGAGTGTGCTATCATTGATTGATAATGTCTGCCCTGGGCTCAGGATGAGGGAGTAGAGACAGCATGAGTGGCAGGAACCAGCATTCCTGACATGCAACATTCGTCATTGTTTGACCTCAACCTTAGTTACACTCTTCCAAGGGGGAAACAGCAGAATCTAAGGGTGAGGGTCAGAAGACTTGGCCTCTCACTGGCTCTGCCACCAACAAACTGCATGATGGGTAAGTGACTCTGACTCAACGGTCTCCATCTGAAAAATGAGATCATAAAGCCTCGGAATTTTTGAGAGGCCGCCTGTGTATAGACTACAAGAAAGTGACACTTCAAGGTGACACACAGGCCATTTCTTTTGCTGTTCATCCAGGAGACCTGGTACTGGCATGGAAATATCTACGCCAGCAAGGTGGTCATGAGCGGGGTGAAGTGCTCTGGAACCGAGCTGTCGCTGGCACACTGCCGCCAGGACCAGAATGTGACCTGCCCCCAGGGCGGGGTGCAGTATGGGGCTGGAGTCGCCTGCTCAGAAAGTGAGTTCCTGGGTCACCACCCATGCTCTATCAGGTTCCAGGAGGAGACAGAGCCCCACTGGTTCCACCTATAAGGCTGTGGGGCCTCTGCCATGAGCCAGGCCAGTGAGGAAAGCAGAGATTAGCTCCTGCTCCGTAAGGAGACTTGGAGTCAAGAGGGACCACTTACTTCCCAGCCCCCATCCACAGCACCCTGCCTGGTGACATGAAGAAAGGAAAGAGGGGGCTGCCAACTCTGGGAGCCTTGGGTTCAAATTGCCAGGTCAGCATTGACTATTTTAGTGACCTGGGTAAACCACGTGGTTGAGAACTGTTCTTCCCAGTTCGTGAGGACGAGAACTCCTTCCTCCGAGGCTGCTTCTGAGGTTCCTGAAGCATGCCAGGTGCTAGGTGTGTGCAGGCTTCCTGCTCCTCCTTCCTGCTGAGACATTTCCTGTTTGCACACCTGGAGGCAGTGTAGCTTCCAGTGACTCCCTGGGGACCTTGGAGAGAGAGAAAATGGGGGGGGGCGGGGGGGCCCAAGAATCACCTGTTCCTTTCAGTATGTTGCTTGTATGATATGGCTTTACTTTTTTTTTTTTTTTAAAGGAAAGGTACAGGCAGGAATGAAGGCGAGGAGGCAGACAGGCAGGCAGAGAGAGGAGGAAGCATTTTATTTTTCATTTTGTTGTTGTTCTTGGTTGTTGCCCCCAGCCCTGACTCCTGGGTCAGGAACTCTGGTCTTTGGGATATATATGGACCATGCCTGGCAGGCTTAACTGCTAAGCCATCAGGATAGGCCTGTGGTGTGTTTTTTCAATACTAACATTACAAATCTCTAGCTTCTTAAAAGAAAGAAAATATAGGCGGGGAAGCCCCTGGCGGGATTCAGGAGAACTTAGCCTGTGAAGCTTCCCTTTCCTTCTGAGACAAGACCACTGGACCACTGGCGTGTTACACCTCTGACCCACAAACCCCACTGTCCCCACTCCTGGATTCACAGCACTACACTTAGCCATCTCCCTCCTGAATCCAGCAGTAGGACAGGCCCAGTTTCTGGACAGAGAACTTGTGTCCAGATCCCACCTGACACTTATTAGCTGATCCTGGCAAAGTTAGTTAACCCTATAATCTATAGTTGCTTTTCTGAGAAACTGGACATTAAATGTGACAAAGAATATACGCAAATGCTTAATAAGCAGATGCACTGTCATTTACCATCATGTAGAATTAAAGAGAAGATTAAACTTGAATTCAGTTCAGTTCTCTCTTTTATAACCTTTTAAATTCACTCAGCATTTCCTAACCCTTGTTAAATAAGACTTACAAACCCAACACCAGCTTCTCTGGACAGACATCATGAGCTGTTGCATCCTGAAAAGAGAAAACGAGATCATACCCTTACCAGCAACAAGAGAACAAGCAGAGAGCAGTCTCCCCCTGTCAAGGGCCTTTCTTTGCTTAATAATTTACATTTATAATTTACCTCTTTTTCCAGGGAGAAATTAAGATAAACCTAAATAAATTCAAGGTAGCATAAGCTAAAGGTGGATAAAAGAAAAGAAAGTAATGGGTAAAAGGTAGGTGTGTAAAATAAAGATGAGGGAGAGGTTAATTTAAAAAAAACAAAAAAAACTAGATACTACAGTATCCTATACATTCATTATGTGGAAGTTGTATTTTTCACAGCAGGAGTCCTAGCAGCCAAAGGAAAGAAGGAAACTAATCATTAATAGAATAGTGTATGTATATAATATATCTATGAGAGAGAATCAAAGTCATGAGTCAAGAGAAGTCCACTCTTGTAGACACTGAAATCAAAAGGAATTGCTTGTTTTGCAGATGGAGAAACAATACGCTCAGCATTCTCACGGCAGATCAAAAAATGAGCTTTTAGGGGCTGCTGCTCAGAGGCCCTTTCAGTTTAGGCAGGAGGCAACTTCCGGAGTCTGTCTGCAGGGGGCGCAATAACCATTTAGGCCAAGAACACAGGTGTTGGCTGATTTGGTTTAATGCATGTGGAAATACTCAGAGATTAGAGTATTCTGGTAACCATTTGTAACTGCTTTTTCCCACCCACCAATTCACTTGCCCCCAGTCTGCAAGTCCTCCCTGATCTCTCCCAGCCCCCTCATATTCCGCCCATCTTGATTTTCACCTTCCCGTGTTTTCTTGATCCCTCCGCCGCCTGCCGCCCCAGGGTCACCACCTGTGCCCAGAGAACATTTCCACCCTGAATCACCGCAGAGGCGCCTCACAGGGGTCCCCGGCAGTGACAGCGCCTTGCTTCCTCCCTGAGGCCAGAGTCTGTGTCCACGTTCCACTCACCCCTCCTTTCCGTTCCAACGCAGCCAAGGTTTCCCTCTGCACTTGGAGCGCGCAGGGATTTGCATCAGGTGCTGTTTCCTGCCTCCTTTCAGGCCCCTGGACTCCGCACAGTTCCTGAGTGTCCCAGCAAGTGACCTTGGTCCTCTGTCAAACCGCAGGGCCCTGGCAAATGCCACTAGTTTTGCCTGAAATGCTTAGGCTCCTGCCTTAGAGTTTTTTCCTTCACTCTCTGCTTACCCTTCAGGGAACAAATAAAGTGAACCTGACTCCTAAGAAATCCTTCCTGCCACCCCTGCCTCTCCTCCAACTGGATCTCCCTGTTTGAATTCCCAACATACCCCATGTGTCTCCTTCAAGTCCTTGTCACAATTGTAACTAAGTAATTAATACGTGATTCTGTCTCCTGCTGGAATATAAAGACAGGTTTGCGTGGCTCTGTCCAGAGAGCCAGCACAGCATCCATTACGTACCCGGGGGATGGGTGGGCGCGTCCATGGCTTAGATGCGCTCTGGTGGGGGTTTGTGAGTCAGGGACGTCAAGGCCCCCGTCCATGGCCTGTACTAAGAATGTAGCTCCCAGGCCACCAGCTAAGTGTAGACTATGTCCTTAAGACTCCAGAGCAGGAGGTATGATTGTCCCCCACTTAGAAAGAGGAGGCTCCAGAGAGACCCTGTTCCATTCAGAGGTACAAAGGGGCTGCCCCTGAGTACTGACTGGGGTGCAGACAGTGATATGAGACTCATAAACCTCATCTCGAAACCGAAGAGTCCCCAGAACACTCAGCCAACGTTGTCTGGTGTGTGTCCTCGGCAAACAGCAGCCTACTGATGTTTGTCCTCCAAGCCCATGGCCACATCTGCCATGAGCCCCAGTACCTTTGGGTTTCACACGCAAGCCCGTGGGGACATGTGCCCTCTCGAAGCCATCAGATGCTGAATTGACAAGATGAGAAACTGCTGTGCTCCATGCAGCCTTAGGTCCCCCGGGAGGGGACAATACAAGCTGGGAGGGGACACATACTAGCCCAGAGTGTTCAGTCTCTAGGGGCCTGGAGAGAAGCCAAGCTCACACACACTCCCTCCAGAAATCTTCAAACCACTTGCCAGAACGCCATAGATGGCTGGATATTGTTGTAAATAGTTCAGAGACGGCATTTTTGTGAGCATAAGTGTGTTAGACAAGTTCGATGGAATCTCTGTAAAAGGGAAGTTTACAATTAACCCTGGAAAGAAGGCGCATCTCCTAATAAAATTGTTTAGCAAACAGATTATAGCCTTCGGCAATTTTTATAACATCTGCTCCATGCAGTGCACTAATCGATTAAATCAGCTTGTTTTAAAAGATGCATTTGGGGGAAGAGCCGGCACAGCTATGTGGGCAGAAACCCGTGAGCCTGTTTAAGAAGGCAATCTGGCATCCGAGCCTCAAAAACAGGCAACCTTTTATTTCAGCAATTTCACCTGTAGACATACATTTTAAGGAAATGATTAAAGTCATATACACGAATTTGCTACAGGATATTTATCACAGCTTACCCTTACATGCGAAAAATTCTAAGCAATCAATATACCTAAAAATATGAGGTAGGGTTATGAATTAAATGTTATGTAGCTATGAAGTAAGTATTGTAATGTTTATTAACAAGGAAATACCAATATTAAGAAAGGGATTTTAGTTTGAGAACCCAGTGCCCTTCGGCATGGATTTTTAAGCGTGTCCACAGTAAGTTAATGATATTCTTGGTATTTGGAATCCTGCAATTGTTAGACTGAGTTCATTTAGAAAAATACCGTAAATACCAGTATAAATTTTAAATACCTCTCAGAAGACAATGGGTACAGAGAAAAGAGTTCTAGACCAGGAGTCATGAGACCTGGTCTCAACGCCGCTGTGCCTCTAAACAGCAGTGCGATTTTTTTTATGGGAAACAGTATTAGCAAATTATAAATCTATACACAAAATTACACACATTGGAGAATGTATCCTTCACAGGAGAATCAGATCAAAGTACTAAGAGCGTTCCCTCTCTGGGCAGCACAATTTCATGTTGTTTGCTTTTTATTCTGAAAAAGCCAAGTCCCTCAGAAGTAGCAAGAGTAAGAGAAGGCACTTTCCGTACGGCTGGCCCAGACTGAACAGTGTCAGCATTTTGCACTTTGAGCCTGGAAACTATAGTAAGTGTGAAGAGGACTCTCAGAGAATGGGGAGGGGAATTTGGGGTCGTGTCACTCAAGGAAGGTGACTTTGAAGGGAAGATCTTGGGCTAGTTCCAGAAGCTGATCCTAGGCTGGGTCCTAGGTGGGGCTCAGGAATCTAATATCACATACCTGGGGGCACACCCTAATGGAGTAGTGGTTAGGTCAGTCGCCTCTGCAGGAATAGAGACCACAACCCCTAGGTTCGAGTCCCCATTCCAGGAGGGAGGCAGCTAGTGTGAGCAACTAAATAAAATAAAGTGCTTCTTGCTCCTCTCTCTTCCTGCCCATCTACCTATTCATTCCTGCCTGCACACTCCTAAAAAAGAGAAAAAAATGTCAAACACTTGGGAAGGGGTCAGGGATTTTGTGTCCCGTTTGATCACCGTGTCCCACCTCCCCAGCCGCCCCTGACCTGGTCCTCAATGCGGAGACTGTCCAGCAGACCACCTACCTGGAGGACCGGCCCATGTTCATGCTCCAGTGCGCCATGGAGGAGAACTGCCTCTCGGCCTCGGCCGCCCAGACCAACCCCACCACGGGCTACCGCCGGCTTCTGCGCTTCTCCTCCCAGATCCACAACAACGGCCAGTCCGACTTCCGGCCCAAGAACGGCCGCCACGCGTGGATCTGGCATGACTGCCACAGGTAAGCCCTCTCTTCTGCCACCTGTCCAGCCCAGCATCCTGCAGGGTCAGGTGGGATTCAGAATCACAGGGTCACCTGGAGAGCCCAGGGGGCACATGGTCCTGGGTTGTCCTAAATTGGAGGGAGCTGGGCCTCCCACCGTTCCTGAAGCCAGTTTGCACGCCCAGGTTTTCAAACCCACCTCACTGCCATGCCGCGCAGCCTTCCCTGTGAGGACAGGGACTTTATCTTGAGGACCCAGTACCCTTTGGTTACTGTTTTTCAGGTGTGTCCACAGCAAGTTCGTGATATGCCTGATTCTTAGGGGTGGACCCTGAGTTCTCTTAGAAAAACATTGTCAATACCAGTATAAATTTTAAATATCTCTTAGAAGACAGTGGCCATGGAGACAAGTTCTAGGCCAGGTGTCATGAGACCTGGTCTCCGGCCACTGTGCTCCCAGCAGCTGTGGGATGTCAGACCAGCTAGGCCACAGCAACGGGGACCCTAAAGTCCCTTCCAGCCCCTGGATCTGATTCCATGGCTGTAAATCCTGAACCAGGACAGGGTGAAGTCCTCTCAGCCCTGGAGCTGATCCCAGGGGTCTGCAAGCTGGATCCACACAGAAATTCTCGTGCCCTCCTTAGCTGGAGCCACCATTCATCTTGTATTTTTTCTTCGCCTTGATTCATAGGGAACCTAGAAACTGCCTCCCCTGATGGTTTGCATTTTTCTGCTCAGATGTGGGGGAGGGTGGGAAAAGGTAGACACAAAAGGAAGCCCAGTGTTGAGAAGGCTGTGAAGGGCCCTGTCATTCAGCAGTCCCCCCTGAAAGACCCCAGACTTTGACCCATGTGTACAGCAAAGCTCTTGCTGCTTCTAGGTGAGGCCCAGAGGCTGGTAGTGCTGATCCAGGGGCACCTCACGAAAACTTCAACTAGGAATCATCGTGTTAACAGGCTCACCAGTGATTGTGTGCATGGCCAGGCTGGAGGAACCCCAGCCAGCTGACCCCTGGGCAGCCTCCTGTAACGAGTGGTGATTACTGTTAGGGATGCAGAACTTATTGCCCTTTGCCCCCCTTCTAAGTGGCCAGCACAGGGAGCCCTCGTCTTCATGGAAAAGGAAGCAGAGGGGTGGCTTAATCATTTCCCCAAGATAAGTTACTAAGCAGGGTCCCAACTTGGGCCAGCCTGCTGCCACTGTGCACACTTTCTGTTCCCTCCACAGAACCCATCAGAGATCTGTCCTTGGTTGAGTTTTTCTGTCACAATTTAAAGAATCAGAATTTACAGGAGCTGTTTCACCTTATAGGTTCTATGTGCTGAAAGTCCAAATTAGGCAAAGAACGTGTGGTCTGAATTATATAGAAGCACATTGGTCATCTTCAGGGTCAAAGAGTATGGAAGTCTCGGGCCCGTGGCTGGGCCCGTGGGGCTGATGCTGCCTCTGCGTCTATAAGTGGAAGGTAATTGCATCTTTGTCCTCCATATGGTGGTCCACCCAGACATTACATGGTCAGAATCTCTGGGTGACATATGCTTGCTCTCCAGGGAATGGTCTCTAAGAATACACGTGGTGACATCATGGAAGTGGCTTCTCTGATCTGGAGCGCCACCCACCCTGATTTTCCTGTGGTCTCTTATTTCTCTGCTAACAGATGTTCCCATCCAGGGCTAGGGAGGGATGGTGGGAAACAACATGCTGGCTAGGCATACGTCCCTTCGGGCCTCCCTCTCCCTGTCCAGATCCATGAACCCCCATGATCACAAGGTCCCAGAGAACATAAGAGCTGGCCCTCAGGCCATGTGAGCAGGCCCGAAGGGCCTCTGGCCCCAAACTTCTGTTGGGTTCCTTTGAGAATCTCACCCTTCTTCCACTGAAAAAAAAATAAATAAATTCCAAAAGATTCAACCTCCTATTTCATCAGACTTACAGACATTCTCAAACATATTGTGGAGCCAAAGTTGAGAATTCTGGCTCAAATTAGTGTGAGTGGGGGAAACTATCAATTCCAATTTAACTGATGCTACAATGAGGAACAGAACTATGTTCTTTGAAAGCTCTGATGAAACACAAAAGACCGACCCCCTGGAGTCTCCAGAGTGCTGCCTGCCCAGTGGAGAAGCCCTACACATAGCTGTCTCTTGCCCGGTGCCCCTGGTTGGCCATTCTGATGAGGCTCCCTCCTGCTTCTCGCGCTCCCAGGGAGTGGCACCACGCCTGCCTACCTGACACATCACTTCCCAGCTCTGACAGGGCCAGACGGACCTGGGCGCAGGTACACGCCACGGCTGGGCAACTGTGCCCTGCCTGCTCTCCGCCCCTGCTGGGAAGCCCCAGGAGAGGTGCCAGGGGCTGGGGCAGGGCCGGCAGTGCAGCAGGGAGTCGGGATAGAGCGGCCACCACAGCAGTCTCAGTCCACCCTGCCTCCCCAGTGTGGAGCCGCCCCCGGTGGATCAAAGTCCCACAGGCGTGGGATGCCTTCCGCGAGTCTGTTTTAGGCCCTCGTCACATCTGTGGGGCTTTGTTCTGGGCACCTGCCTGGCACCTGGAGAAGGCAAAGTGGAACAAGAAGAAGGACCCCTGCTTTTTCTGGCAGCCCCTTCTGAGGCTAGAAATCTCCCTGTATTCTCTGAAACGGGGAGAACCGTTTCAGCCACAGCAGAGTGCCGATCAGGGCTGTCCATTCTAGAAGCATGAGGAACTTGTGGCAGGTGTAGGAAAGAATGAGGAATGAAAACACCTCTGCATGTGCAGTGGTTCTCCATTTGAATGTTTTACCTAGGCCCCAACAATCTGGGATGACAAAGAATATCTCAAGCCTCCCACCTTTCTCCTGATGAGCTTTGCCTGTCACCCTCTATTCATCCAGCATCTCTGCCCTTGACTAGCGTTGTGCTTGTCTGTCTGAGAAAACCAAGCGCGGGTGCATTACCCAGATTACAGTGGCCTCCCCCCTGAGTCAGGTTATCCTCTCTCTCAGTGATCTGGAATTTCTTTCCAAGCCAGTCTCCCTTTCTCTACCCTTCCAAAGGCCAGGACACCTTGACCTGGGGAAAAGTTTATCCTCGTCACCAGGATGCAACCTCCTGCCTTCCTGGTGCTGTTTCTTACTTCCTAGAGTGGGTGTGCGGGGACAGGGGGTGCCCCTGGGCACTCCATCCTGCCAGCTGGGAGGGTGGCATGGCCCTGAGTGATGCCTCACAGGCCCTAGAATTACTCTTTGGGAGAGAGGCTTCAGGACTGAGGTAGCTCCAGTCTGGAGGCTCCGACCGCTTCCCTCCCCATGTTCATAGGGGAAAAACTGAAGAGCGGGGAAGGCGTGAGGCCAGCCTGCAGGAAGCAGGACAGCGGGAGAGGTCAGCCTTACAACAGCCCGTCTGTGCATTGCGTCTGAATTTTGTTTAGACGAGGAACAGAAAGCTTATTTCTCTTCAGTCTTTCCAGCTGGTAAACATGGTAACAGAAACCCCTCTCTGAAAGATGTAGACATGTTTTAGGCAGTGAGTCAGAACTCACGTCTCATCTGCTCCTTCAAGAACCAAAATAGACTCTTTCAGAGTCATCGCTTCTAATGCCACAGAATGCATCCTTGTGACTGTTCTCGGTGGCCCTAGATCAGCGTCGTTGACCCGGAAACATGAGTGACCTGGGGACGCCCAGCTTTGGAATTCCTGACATTATTTTTAGTGCAAGCAAACACAAGAGGAAAGGACACAGGCCTCTAATTTCCTCTCAGAAAACGTATCCCTCTGCTGCCCAGTCCCAGCGGGGGAGCCTGAGGCAACCACGTGAGGCAACCACGTGAGGCTGGGAGGCAGGACACCTGTGGGTCTGGGAGTCACAGTAGGAATGGCCGGGGTGGCACAGCGATACAGGTACTACTCCCATTACTGCCGGTAGTATGAGAACCCTGACGGCAAGAGCACTCCTCTGTCAGCCCAGTGTTAGGCGTTTCTGCACTTTCTCCTCCTCAGTCCTTCAGCAGCCCTGAGAGCAGTCAGGTTGTTCCCACTTTCCTGAGGGGAAACTCAGATCATGCATAAACAAAACAGCAACCGTGGTTCTTCACATTTCCCATTTTCTAACTGTCCTTGTCACGACTGAGAGCAGTGTGTTAGAAGAGGTGCAGTTGTGATCCCCACCCTGCAGCTCAGCATGGGCCTCAGGCAGGCCCCTGGCAACACATGGCAGCCATGTTTCCCTTGTTTATTCTGAACCAAACATCCCTTTCCAAGAATCTGCATCTGTTCTCAATTCCTCCGAGTGAGGAGATGGGTCTAGAGCGCTGGGCCCCAGAACACTCCAGGCACCATGCTTACTGGCTTCTGCTCCCACCCCTCTTTCCTGTGCCCATCACCCACTCTTCTCCAGTGGCCGTTGCCAGTGAGGGAGTTGCTTGCAGGTGGCCGTTGCTCCAGAAACTGACACCAGGCCCTGCTTGTCGTTTCAGGCACTACCACAGCATGGAAGTGTTCACGCACTACGACCTGCTGAACCTCAATGGGACCAAAGTGGCTGAAGGCCACAAAGCCAGCTTCTGCTTGGAGGACACTGAGTGTGAAGGAGGTATCTTTGTGTGCGGGTGGGTTTGGGGGACTCACATACCCCACATTCATGCCCACCTGGCCTGCAGTCCAGGTCTGACAGGACTGACATCCTGCCGCCTCTGACTCTCTGCAGGTCTTTCTCTGTGGTCTGTTCACGGCTGCAGCTGGGCTCTGGGTGTAGGCCTGGCTCCAGTGCTCCCCGACGCCCCAGAGTTGTGCCGAGGGGTCAGCCCACAGCCTTGGACCTGACCTTGGTCCCCGCCCATGCTGGCTGCCACCACCTTTCTCCTGTCTCATCACCCCCTCCCCTGTCCCCACCCAGGCTCTTGCTGTAATTCCAGGCTCTAGACTCCCCCAGGCAGAGGCGGCCACCACCCTGTCTTGTGATGACTGTGGGCACCCTGCCACTGGCCACGCCTGGGGCAGTACAAGGGAGAGGAATGATCTCCACTGCCCACTGCCTGAAAAGAGCAGTACTCCAGAGGAGGGATGTTGATGAAAGGAAATTAGGTTTATTTTTGAGAGGTGCTAATCAAGGAAGCCGGAGACCTGCTCTGTCTCAGATGCGCTTCCTCACCGGAGGGGCCACAGACATTATAGAGACAAGTACATGCAAAGAGACAACGGTTGGGGGTGGGCTGGGGGTGGCGTTAGGTTTTTGAAGCTGTTTGCATTGCAGATGGGGCTGCCTGATGAGGTTCTGCTTGTGTGCCACGCAGATCAAGGGTCTTTCCTCAGGGAAGAAAACCTATGCAGTCGTTTGTGCCTCCCAGGTTTAGTTTATCTGCTGCTAAATTTTGTGTTAATTAAATGTCATAGATTCCTCAGTTTTGCTGGAGGACTAGGTTTGGGTCCCTGTTTACTGGCTGGTTATAGAATCTTCTCTGTACAGCCAGTGCTTAGAGAGTGTCTGCCAGGACACTCATCAAATGTGTGCCTTGTTAATCTGACACAGACGAGGCCTTCCACACACCTGCAGGTGGGGTTTGAGACTATGTTGCCGAAACGAGGCTGACCCACTAACTAACACACCAGACTCAGGCCCACACTGAGGTGCTGCTTTCCAGAGGGAAACAAGATGAACCTACATTGAGCTACATAATAATCACTGAATGGAAATAAAAAGCTAAACCATTTCCCCAGATAAGCACAAGTTTCATTCCCAGACTGGTGATTTCTCCGAAAGGGCCAGGGCGGACTAGAGAGGACAGGGAAGGCTGCATGGAGCAGGGCACCTTGCTTGGCCTGCAGAGACGATGGGGTTAGGTAGGGAATCCAGAGGGGAATTCCAGGAAATGAGAGCAAATCAGAAACCCACACAGAGGGGGTAGGACGCAAAGTCTCTATGTAAACCCCAGATAAAGCCGAGGGTGGGGAGTTGGGGGAAGGAAGAGAGATGCTGAGAGTGGGGGCACGGGTGTGTGGTGACTGGGTTTGCCTCTGCCCCTGCCTGCAGACATTCAGAAGAATTATGAGTGCGCCAACTTCGGGGAGCAGGGCATCACCATGGGCTGCTGGGACATATACCGCCACGACATCGACTGCCAGTGGGTGGACATCACTGACGTGCCTCCTGGAGACTACGTGTTCCAGGTGAGGGACCTGGGAAGGGGGTCCAGGCCCCCACTGATGTGGGGGGAACCTGCTTCCTGTTGGTGCCTAAACACAAAATACATGCATGGAGGCCAGACTCCCAACTAGGAATCCTACTCAGAGGCCTCAGGGTCTGTTGGGTCCTGTGGGGGGCTAGTGGGACTGCAGCCCTCCTGAGACATTAGCACTCAATTCAATTAATGCATCGGCAGACCAGGAATTTGTTCGGTGGATTCTCAGGCCACTTACAAACCTTTTGTGCCCCAGTGCCTCCCCACCTGGCCTGTGCTGTCAAGGCTGGAAGCAATCTCATAAAGAGACATTCGCTCACAAGCATTTGGGACTTGGCTCCCGAGAAGTGTTTGCCGCAGAAAAGAGGTTCTGCAGAGCGGGGTTGTTGATGCAAAAGAAGTGAATCTATAATGGTAGAATGTCAAGCACTAAAGTTAGCCAGTCTAATAACAGTGTGGGATCCTCCCAGGGTTTCCCACAGGCTCTGCCAGGGTGGAATGTCAGCCCTTAGGAGGAACCAGGGTGCCTTGGCCTTCTTGCAAACAGCTGTGTGCTCCAGCCAGGGCCTTGACCAGTGGGGGAGTCAAGTGGTGCACTCCCAGTCTCTCCTCTGGAGCAGAGGTGCCTGTGAAGCCTTCCTTTCTCCACATCCCCACCCATCTGTCAAGCCTGTTCCATTGAGTGGCAAAGCAGATGAACAGAAATGTGTCTTCTGCCTCAACAGTTGCCCCAGGAGGCATTCGGCCAACCCAGCTGGCCACAGGCCCCACCCTAGAGACAGCCCTGGGAGAAACACCTGCAGGGAAGTGACCACAGAGGGACTTTGAAATTCTCCTGGGCGATTTCAGAGGCTGGACTCAGACAGCCAAGCACTTTTTCCACCCACAAGCTCAGAACTGCAGACTCGGAAAGGCCCAAGGAAAGAGCAGACTGCTCTTCGTTCCAATGTCTGTGTCTCTGTGTGCATACGCTGAGCATGGCACTTTATGTATGAAGCTGCTAACACTTTGCTGGGTGGCTGTATCATGTGCCTCCACCCTGGGCACTCACCCCGTGTTAATCTCCCATGAAGGGCATCACTATTCTCTTTTCTTCGCAAACTAAAATCACATGGGCTCTATAGTCTGTGCTCTCCACCCCTAAAATATATAAATGGCAAAACAACTCATGAGGGGCTGTTAATGACTCTATTAAGAATATTTCCCTGGTTGGGAACAGAGCATTAGGCTTGCAAGAGCCCTGGCTTGGACTCGTTGGCCCTCTCCATCCCCACATGGACCCAGGTATGGACATTGGTGACCCACATGGAGCCGGGACACCAGGCATGAGGAGGCGGCCTTCTATGCTGCGGGCCCGCATCAGACTTGGGGGCAGATCTCAGGAGTCCAGGCTGGCCTCTGGCCTCTGGCCCACAGCTTCTGCCAGCCTCCTGAAATGTCATTCTCAGACCCTTCAGTGGGCCCCAAACCTAGAGAAAGTTCCCTGCCTAGCTATCACTGCACGCGAGGAAGGCTCTACAGCCCTTCCAAGTATGACAGGACCCTGAGGGAAGGCCTGTCAGGTGTGATCTCCATACCTTTGCCCACAGACCCAGGTACAGCTTTTTTTATTATTATTATTTTAGTGATTGTTAAACACATTAAAATAATTCCCTATGTATAGGTTCCCCATTTCTTACTTATGTTTCAACATACCCTGCCCTCCACCAAATCACCACGTGTTCTTCCCCACTGTCCAGTGGCTCCGCCACCATTTGCCCCGCCACCATTTGCCCCGCCTGCCCCAGTCCCTTTTAGTAACCTCAGTTCTGTGGCAAATGTTTCAGGGTTGGTTATGTTTCCTCTGTCCCTTTGTTTTGTCTATTCACATTCCACCTATGAGTGAGGTCTTTGGTATCTGTCTTTCTTCTTTTGACTTGTTTCACTTAGCATCATCCCCTCTAGTTCCATCCATGTCGATTCAAATGACAGGGTTTCATCTCTTCTAAGGGCTGTGTAGTGTTCCAATGTATATATGTACCCCATCTTCTTAATCCATTTATCTGATGTTGGACATCTAGGTAGTTTCCAGTTCTTAGCTATTGTGAATAGGGCTGCAATAAACATGGGGGTGCAAACATCTCTGCGGATGGTGCTTTTGTATCTTTTCGGTAGATGCCTAGATGTGGAATGATGGGATCATATAGGATTTAATCTTCAGTTTTTTGAGGAATCTCCACACTGTTTTCCATAGGGGTTGCACCAATTTGCACTCACACCAACAGTGTAAAAGTGTTCCCTTTTCTCCACATCCTCACCAGCATTTGTTGTTTGCAGACTTTAGGATAATAGCCAGCCTTTCAGGTGTAAGGTGATATCTCATTGTGGTTTTAATTTGCATTTCCCTGATAAGCCGGTCAGTAGGAACATAATTCCATGAGCCTGTTGGCC
Organism: Solenodon paradoxus; assembly: GCA_004363575.1. NCBI lineage: Eukaryota > Metazoa > Chordata > Mammalia > Eulipotyphla > Solenodontidae > Solenodon > Solenodon paradoxus. The sequence continues at coordinate 552,212 of RJWH01000813.1, forward strand.
ATCTGTGTATCCTCCTCAGAAAAGTCTCTCTCCAATTCCTCCTCCCATGTTTTTTTTTTTTTTTATTGGATTGTCTGTTCTTCTGTTGTTGAGTTTTGTGTGTTCTTTGTATATTTTAGATGTTAAGCCTTTGTCAGAAATATAAAATGCAAATATCTTCTCCCAGTGAGTAGGTTTCCTTTTGGTCTGGGTGATGTTTTCTGTTGTTGTGAAGAAGCTCCTTAGTTTGATGTAGTCCCAGTTGTTTATTTTTCATTTTGTTTCCCTTGTCGGTGGAGTTGAGTCCCCAAAGGCTTCTCTATGACTGATGTCATGGAAAGTCTTTCCTATGTTGTCTTCTAAGAGCTCTATGGTTTCTGGTCTTATGTACAAGTCTCTAGTCCATTTTGAACCGACTTTTGTGAATGGTGTTAGAGTGGTCTAGCTTCACTCTTTTGCATGAGGCTGTCCAGTTCTCCCAACACCATCTGTTGAAGAGACTTTCCAGGTTTTGTCTCCTCACACCCCCTTCTCCTGGGCTCCCCATCCAAGTCTCCCTTTCTATCCCCGCACACAAACCTTCTCAACATGATGACCCTTCCCATTCCTGCTTTCAGCTACACCCTGTTAGCTGGGAACGCAGAGGAGGGGGTGGTTGTCACCACCCGAGCCCAGGCCTGGACAGCACAGCAGAATGGGCTTGGGGGTCACAGAGGGTCTGTCCACAGTCACAGCTTGGGGAAGCACTGTGCCATCCCCAGTGCCCAGAGCAGCTCTCCTCCTCACCCCATCTCAGCACTCCTCCCCAGCCCCCTTCAGATTCCCTTTCAGAGCCTGTCTGTGCTCAGTACCCACTCTGACTTCTACCAACCTCAAGTCTCCCAGGGCACCCAGGAGAGGTACCCACATTTGAAGGGCTACTCTCAGAGGGGTATGTGAATTACAGAGGTGTGGGGAGGCCTCACTCCTCCAGGCCTTGTCCCTCTGCCTCCTAACCTCACTTTTGGCCAGTATTGCCCTTGGCTTCTCTTGGCCATGCTCCCTGGTGTGAAGTCACTGGCCGTGCACACCTGCCATGCTCCCTGGTGTGAAGTCACTGGCTGTGGAGACAGGACTGGGCTCAGGCGGGTGCGGGCCTGGGTGGAGGTGGCTGAGGTGTAACTCAGCAGGCTCCCCTGACCTGATCATCCCCCAGGTTATCATTAACCCCAACTACGAGGTAGCAGAGTCTGACTATACCAACAACATCATGAAGTGCAGGACCCGCTATGACGGCCACCGCATCTGGATGTACAACTGCCACATAGGTAAGACCCAGTGCTGCTGGGGAGCATGGCCTGCAGCCCTGCTGCCCACCCTCCAGGCAACAGGCAAGAGCTGCCCTACTTTCTAGGGGAAGAGAGCAGCTTCGTTTGGGTAAAGAGCTGGAGGACAGCAGCCAGACCCCCCCACCGTTTCTAAGCGCAGACACATCAGGCCTGGATGGAGGCTGGGTGTTCACAGCCAGCTCTGGCCCTGGGGTGGAGGGTGGTGCAGACCCGCCAGCCAGCCCAGACCCCAAAGCTATTTAAGTGCTGGGCTGTGGCTACCACCTCATTATGCATGAGACCTCAAAAATGCGGATGTCAGCAACTTGTGGGCCCTGTGTATCATTTTCCTCTGTTGAGATCCAGAAGCTTCTGAACCACTGGTCTAGTCACCGGGTAAGAGAATTCCTGTGTTTACCACCTGGGGAATGGGAGGCAAGGCAGGCCTATCTCCTCTGCAGTAAAAGTGAGGGTCCTCACTCTTGGAGAAGAGCAAGTCACTCCCTTGCTCACCTTTGACAGCGCCTGACGTGTGCCTGGCGTCTAGTCAGTGTCTTGGTGGCATCACAGAAGTGGCCCCACAGGCACCTGGTCGAGGACCCCAGGACCCGAGGCTGGCTGCGGCCCCCGGTGAGGGCTGAGCATCTGGTTTGCCAAACTCTCTCCCCCCACCCACCCCCATCCCCAAATCCCTCCCCACAGGTGGTTCCTTCAGTGAAGAGACAGAAAAAAAGTTTGAACACTTCAGCGGACTCATAAATAACCAGCTTCCCTGAGGTAAAGAAGCAATGTGGTCACCTCCTGCCTTCTGGCCACTGGGTGTCTTCCCCCAACAGCTGCAGCCTGACCGAGGCCACGCTCCCCTGGCAGGCCAGCCCGCCCTTCTCCACCCCTGCAGCGCATCCAGCTCAGAGGAAGGGCGTGGTCCTACGTTGGTTAGGGGCTGTCGCCTGGTGTCTGCAGCTGGGGAGCCTCTGAAGGCTGGGGCCTGTCCATGGGGCTATGAAAACAGCATCACCTTGTCCAGGACCCTGGGTGTACAGCTTGTCATTAGCTGGTCCCCATCATACCAGACCCCCCACGCTACCCCCAGTCTGACACCATCCACCCAGCTCACTACAGATGATATGGGGCCATTTTCTTCTCAAGTTACACATTGGCGAATATGAGCTTTTCAACCCAAAATGGTCAGACTGAGTCCTGTTTCCCCTCCTCTTATCCTTTCCAGCAAATTTGAATATCTAGACTCTTCCAGTTAAACAAACTGCCTCTACTCCATTATATTCACCTACATAAATAATAGGTGAGCCCAGAGTTGGTGCTTCTGTCCCCCACCTCATATTTTTCAAGATACCATTATTATATTGTATTTTCACAGACTTTGAGACACAAAATAATTTAGTGGCATTTAATATTGGGCATCTGGGCCTTTGAAAGTATAGCTCAAAAGAAAAGCCAACCCACCTGTGTAAGTGGCACATCTGTCCCAGGTCTGTGGGTGACTGATTCAGCGGTGCTATAAGCAGGGTCCTGAGCGGGAAGGACGCTCACTGAACACCATGTATCAACATGGGCACTTACACATACTTGAAACTGCGAATAAAAGACTCATGATAGGCGTCTGTGTTTCATTTGAACTCTGCACTAGGGATCCCACGTCCCGTTGCCAGCAGCAGCCTGGTGCCTGGGTTCACTCCTGCAGAGGGGTTTGAAGCCCTCTGTAGCATGGCCATGGGGGCTTCCTTCAGTGCAGACCTCAGGGGAGCACTCTGCCCCGAGAGCAGCAGTCAGGAGCACAAGCTCCTGCAAGCACAGTTGTAGCCCCTGAACCCGTGTTACACTTGTTTCCCAAGGCGGTAGTTCTAAGGACCAGATGGGCCATCAGGATTTAAACCACCTCAGGAGGCTTCCCAAAGGGCAGCATTGGACCAGCCTCCAGGGGTGGGGACAGTGCTGCAAAGCACCGACCACGTGGACAGAGCAGGGCGGAGCCTGGTGGCAGTGTGGGCAGACACTGAGTCAGCCACTGGGGCTCATGCTAGTGCCCAGTGAGCTACAACCCAGCAAATCAGGGGTCTGTGACAGCCTCAAAGTGGCAGGGAGAGCCACCTCAGTACCAGAGATGAGAGCACCCCCAAGGTGCCCGAACCTGGTCCAGATTTCACCGTGTAGCTTTAGTCGCTTCTATTTCTGCAGGGAGCTCTGTGACCTCCACTGGTAGGCACGTGAACCAGTCCAAAGGCTCAGGGCCGTTGTCCCACAGCAGCTTGGCACTGTGGTGGCAGGTTATGATCTCTGTTAGGGGGAAACTGGGCAGGTATCACACAACAGGTGCAACCTACCCCCCAACTGTGCAAAAATGCCTTTGAGGCCTAGCTGGGACGGCCAGGCCAGTCTCCTAAAATGACCCATATCTCTTCGATGGCCTTAGATGGAAAAGGGGAGATGAATAGCACCGCCTAGTGTCCCAAGGCAGACCACACATTTTGAAGCAATGACATTGAAACAACTTTTGAGTTTATTTCTTTCTCAACTTCAGGAATGAGACCAAACTAACATGCCCACCACATCCACGGCGACGCTCCAGCGACAGCCAAGGGCTTTCTTGCCTTTGTAGAGGCTTGTGGTGCTGCAGCACCAGTTAGTCCTGGGGGCTCTGGGCCAGGCTTGCTGGGCCTCTCGGGGAGGTAGAGACTGCAGGCCGCTCTTTCTTTTTGTGTTGGAGTCCTAGGGCCCTGGCCACCAGCCTGCGGGCCACCACTGTATTTGTCTGCGGTCTCTCCTTGGCCAGACGCAGGAGCTCTAAAAGGAAAGCCCCAGAGGGTGAGGACTTGAATTTGAGGCTACAGCTGTTTTTTCCTGTGACATGACAGCCTGAGATCACCTGAGCCACTCTTTAAGGCCCAGTGTGGCCAGGTGCTAGGGGGGGCAGTGGAGCACTAGGCCCCTAGGGGTCCTGACCCAGGCCCACAATCTGCACCCGCTAGCTTCTCCAGCACAGGGAGGAAGGTGAGTCCTGTTTACCTCTCTGCACTGGAGGGCCCTCTGGGAGGGAAATCAAGTCAGGATGGGACACCAGGAGCTCCTGGACTGACAGAATACTCACTGCCCCAAGAAGTCTGGAACAAAGGCCAGACAACTCGAAGGGTGTGCATGGTCTCAGCAGGTCCCCAAGCCAGTTTTACCAGCCACTGCTTGCAGCTCAGAAAACCAGCCTCTAGCAGACCCCATCAGGCTTTCTGGAACAAGCAGCAGAAGGGGTGAACTATCATTTATTTGGCACCTTCTGCATGCTCCTTGCTGCTCTGGGCAGGTCAGGCACCTCATTTATTCACTCCCCATTCAGTGTACTTTGCGGTCTGCTCATTTTCCAGACTGTCAGCTTTGTACAATCATCATTATTTTCTTACAACTTAAATGACTTGCTCAAGGTCAATTCAGGGTTGACCCTGAAGCCCAAGCTCTTTCACCCCACTGCACAGCATGACTTCCAGGGTCCTACAGAGAAGACCGAGTCCGGAGCACAGTCCGGAGCAGGGAGGGCAAGCCCGGAGAAGAGCAGCTAGCGGACAACACTCTCCAGTGGCCCCTGCTGCACCCCCAGGCTCTGGTGGGTTGGGCGGAGCATCCCCCCACCCCCACCCCACTACTGTAGCCCAGGGGTTCTAAAGCAGAAAATGGCCCCAACGGCCCAACCCCAACACTCGGCCCACCCTCATGGACGTGGCCTTACTTGGCCTCTGCAGGGCTTTCAGCTTTGACTGCTTGGTCCCCTGTGTGAGCGGCCGAATCTTGAGCATTGAAAAATCTCTGGTCAGGGCTTCAGCAGCTGTGGAAAGAAAAGTGACCTGGATCTCTCCCTCCTGGTGAGGATTGGTCAGAACCCAGGAACCTGTCTATCACCCCAAACTGATGCATTCACTTCGTGAGTGCACGCAAAGCCCGGGAATGGGGCCACCCTCACACCACTCTGCTGGCTGAGCTGGCAGAAAGGACCTCCACCCATATGCCTCATCCCTAGTGTCCCTAGTCCAGCTCGCACGCTGCCTCCCTAGGCTGGTCAGGAGCCACAGCAGTAAGGCCAATTCTGACATTAGGAGAGGCCCCACCTTTCAAAGCCAGTGGGGCTGAAAATAAACCCTTCCCTCCAGGGAGCGGGCCCTCCCTGCCCCAACGTGTCAGCCATGGACGCTTGGACTATTACAGATACGCCATGTCAGAGCTGGAAGGGCTTCAGATCCCAGGCACCCTTTTAGGATGAGGAAACTGAGATCAGGGCTCAATTGCTCAGGCCACTTAGTTTGTGACAGCACTAGGAGCCAGCCACAGACACCCTAGCCCAGTGCCTACTCTTCTATGGCACTGGGCGGCCTCCAGGTCTTCCCTCCCTGCTTCACTGGGGTTAGAGCTCCCACCTTACTGTCCCCCCTATGCTGCAGACAACCCTCCCCCTTCCCTGAAATCTCAGGACTGGGCCTGCCCAGCCCTGAACACTCCCAGTGTTCAGTTCTAAGAAGCCCACTGAGGGGAGCAGGCAGTTTACCTAGAAGCACAGTGGGGTGTACTTTTATACCTTAACTAAGAGCAGTGGCATGGCTGGGGCAGCTCGGGAAAGTGGCTGAGCGCACGGAGGAGACTGGGGTTTCCCCAGCTTCCCCAGTGAGAGGCTTCATACCCTGAGCAGGCCACTGACATCTGGGAACTGTCTCCCCACCTGCAAAGTGGAAGTAATCTGAACTAGTTCTTGAAGCTGCAGTAAACACTAAGAACACATCAGTTCGAATCACAGGAAACTGCCTGCCTTTGGATGCTTTTGCTGTAAAACAGCACACTTTTCATGTGGCTTCCTTTAATGTGTGGAAGTACCTAGGGCCGGGCCTACATCACTGCTCAGTAAATGCCACCTGAGTCTGAAAGGTCTGAACTGGAGGCGCTATAGGGATAGGAAAGGCAGTCGGCTTCCAGGTCCAGAGCTCACTCAGGTCACCCCAGACTTCCAGATTAGGCGGCCTGGGAAGAGACCGGCCAGCACACTGCACCCTGGTCCCGGGGACCTCCACCCAGGGAAGCCCTTCTCGGTGGTAGAGAAAGACTGGGCCACCTCGAAGCCACGTTACCTGAGTCCAAGCAGGTAAAGACACCGAGCGCATGCGTATCATCCACCCACTGAATCTTGAACCCCTTCTCTCTGCCAGGGAGGAGGAGACACAGTGACTAAGAGGGCAAATGGGGAAAACCCTTTCCGCTAAAGGAAGCCCCCTCCCACCTCCAGCCCTCACACCCTGTGGACCCAAGACAAGCCCCCATCTCCAAGGAAGGGAGACAACCATTTGAAGCAGACTTCCTGGAAGACCATGTGGCAGGACAGCATGGGCTCGGGGGAAGCAGCCGGGTACAAAAGCTCACAAGGCTCAATGCCAAGGGTGAGGAAGGCTCCTCAGAGGCACTGTACAGCCAGTGGTATGGGGTCCGAAGTTGGGGTAAGAGCGTTCATGTGGTGAGGACAAAGGACAGGACCTAAAATAAGTCCAATGTCAATGCTTCTGCCCCTGAGCAACTTTCTTCCTGCTGCTCAGAAAAGGCTCAGAGTGCCTGGGCGGAGAGAGGCTAAAGCAGCCTCAGGTCCCCATAGTGCCTGTGGCCACTGCCTACCAACTGAGGACATTACTGGTGGCCCCCAGCTGGGTCACACATTCAGAAGCAGAGAGAGGAGTTGTCAGCTCCAGCAGGGGCCACGGGGCAGTCAAAAAAAGGGAGGCATGAAGAAAGGGACTATGAACAGCCTAAGCAGTAAGAGAAGGGAATTGAAGAAGGGAAGATGAGGAAAAGAGAAAGGAAGTTGGAGCCAAAGGCATTCAGGAAACAGGAAGTTTCCTCTCATGAGTCCTGCTGGTTCTCCTCTCTGCTGCCCCACAGAGGTGGCCCTGTCTGGTGATGTGGAGCAAGGACTGGCAATGGGTGCCTGGATCCTGTGTCCTAATGGAAGTCCCCATGGAGTCCGGGCAGGAGTGTGGCATATGGAGGGCAAGACAGGGCCTGATGCTCAGGGCCAGCATACCAGGTCCAGGGCCCCTGGAAGGTGTCTTCAAACAAGAAATCAGCTCTCTTCTCCTGCACAGACACCCCCACAGGTGGAGCTGCCCAGGAATGTGGAGTACAGAGCAACTGCCTCCATTCCTGCCTTTCTTTCTAGATCACTGGGCACCAAGGACAGACAGGCAAGTGTCCCCAGCAGCACAAGGGTCACTTGCTCCTCTCAGAAGGGGTGCCCACCGCCTTCCTGGAGTCACCAGCACTCACTGGAACTCTGAGAATTCACCCAGCAGGTCTCCAGTCTTGAGCACTGGTTCAAAGTCATAGATCTCTACCACGTGGGCAAAGTCCTTCTCTCCAGGCAGCTCCTCTGTGAAGGAGGATGTATCCACGCGGATCTTCTCTACCTGAATCTCCTTCTCAGTCAGATTGTCCATGATCTGGAAGAGATCAGAGCCTCAGTAAGGAGCTCTGCCCACAGGGCTCCAAACAACTGTGCTCAGAACTGCAGCTGAGAGTCCGCAGGCTCTGAGCAGGATGGAGGAGAGCACCGAGGGGGCAGGAGTCTGGGAGAGCAGCACGAAAGCAGACTGAGCCGGAGGATGGGGAAGCATGAGCACACCCACTGTTCCATAGAATCCTGAAAATTCTATACTATGTACCCCCTTTACGGATGGGTAAACTAAGTCAGAGTAGTGGAATTTTGCCCAAAGTTGCATAATCAATAAGAGACAGTTGGGCAAACCCAGGCTAAGACCTTTCCTTTTTAACAATGTGCCATCAAGTCTTTCTGGTCTCCACCCTTCATCTTAGAAATACCGGTAAAAGATTCCCACGCTCCCCACCAAATACCACAGTCAGTCTCAGGGACAGACACACAGGTCCAAGAAAACATGATTCATAAGACAAAACTTCAGGCAGAGAGTAATTTTCACAACCAGTATCTATAGTCATGTGTCACTTAACAGACATGTTCTGAGAAATGTGTCTTTAGGCAATTCCGTCATTGTGCAAACACAACTGAGCATAACCAAGCAGACCTGGAGGCACAGCCTACTGAGACAGCTGCTGTGGGCAACGCACTGCCATCCGTTAAGCAAGGCATGACTGTATAGTGCATTACACGGCACTTCCATGTATGCACATCTCATCTATTACCCGTGAAGTATTACTGCTTGTTTCTCTCAGGTGAGGAAACAGGCTTAGAAAAACAAAATGACAAACCCACATCAAAGAGCTCCTGCACAGTTGCGCTGGGTCCCAAATCTACACTTCCTGATCCCATAATCGCTGCTTCTCCTGTCTACTGTCAGCCCTAACTCCCCTCGGCAAGACCCTGTGCTCCTGCCCCAGATCTAAGGGACCCCATCACCCCACACCCTGTTCAGCCAGCATATCCCCACCCCCCACACCTGACCCTTGGTCTCCAACCACCCACAGCTACACCCACGTCACTTCCACCCTCCCTTTTACAGGCTTAAGACCCCCATCACCTCCTGCAGCAGCTCAATGTAATCGTCATCGGTGCAGCTTCCAGGCCCGTCCTCTCCTTCCTCTTCTTCCTCTTCTACCAGGCTCTTCTCCAGCTCACTCCCACTGTGCTCTTCCAAGGCCTGCTGCAGACTGGACCCAAGCTGTTTGGTTGTCTCCAGCCTGTCTCCTGTCCCCAAATGGCTCTCAGGCCCTGGGGGCTCAACACCAACTGGGTCCAGCAACAGTTTCTTCTCACACCTTTGGCCAGGGCCTGTTTGGTCCTCTGATGCCAGAGCCATCAACACAGGGTGCTCTTGATCAGAATGAGTGGGGTTCCCAACACCAACATCATCAGACTCTTCTGGGAGTCCTCCAGCTGGAGCACCTCCCTCAAGTCCTGGGCTAGGGGAGGGTGCCCATTCTTCTTGCCGGCGCATCAGCCGGGGCACATACAAAGCCTGGTCTGGCTTGCGTCCATGCTGCCACCGGCCAGCCCGTGCCCTCCGAGGACCAGTGGCTGCTCCCTGGTTTGAGGTGGGCCGGGTACCTCGGTACTTGCTGGGATGGGAGGCAGGAGGGCGGCAGGGGCCAGAGAGGCCATCTGAACAGGGTAACCTGGAAAAGGCACAGGAGATGAGAGCGAGGTTTGGACCCCAGTTGCACATGGCTTTCTGGAGCTACCCGCTATTCAGGCACCAAGCTCTCAGGTCAGCAGTAGGCCAAAACCAAAGCCACTATGACCCTCAAAAACATCTTTGGAAGGCCTCATGGTGGAGGCTGAATGCCATCTCTCCACAAGCCCAAAGAGGCCAGCTCCCCTCCAGCTGAATCTGGTTCTGCACCAGGTATGAGGGATACTTGCATTTAGGAACTATGTTATTAGAAAAATACATAACTTAAAACACTAGGATCATCATTTTAAGAGCCTGTGAAATGTACATGGAAACAGAGATGATGAAGACTCAGATGTGCTCCTCACCTTCCCTGGCCTCCCTGGGACACACTCCAAGAGGAAAGTTGGACAAATATCCTCAATACTTAAGCTGCTCACTCTCTCTTTTGATCCAATGTATTTGAATTTGCTAAATGCATTCCATAAACAACACACATCTATCCTACTGCTGAAGCAAACAGCAGCACTGACTTTAAACAACAGAAGATGGGCATAGTGGCTGGGAGTGCCTGGTCCTGACAAACTCTACTTCTCTGCCCTCCCCATTATGCACAAGGAACCTGGGAGGGCGCTCCAAGGCAGTAGGATACACACCTGATGTCCAGGTGACAGATGACTGTCCTCCTTCTCCAGCCCTCTCCAACAGAGAAGCTGCTCAAAAGATCAAAACTCTCTGCTGTCCTATGGATCAGGTACCGGAGGCGACTGGAGAGTGGGGGGAAAAGAAGTACCCTGGGAAGGGATGAAAGGAGTGCTGAGCAGGGCTCTGGGTTCAGAACCTGGGCCCTGATCCTACCAGATCCACTGCCACTTCAAAGAGGGTTAACACCAGGTTCCTTCCGCCCCCTTGGGCCTCAGTCCCCTTGGGCAAAGGACCTGAGCATAGAGACTATGACTGGGAGCATCAGATCCTCTCCCCATTCCTGTGCCTGGGTTCCTTTAGTCTGGGGTGACAGTCAGAATTACACAAGATGGATGCAACAGTGCACCCTGGTGGAGTACTGGTTGGGCACAGTCCACATACATCCCTAGGTCCCAGGTTCATGTCCAGGGGCCAGTGCGAACAATCAAGATGAACAACTAAGTCAAATGGATAAGGTGCTTCTTCCTCCTCTCTCTTTCTGCCTGCCTGCCTTTGCTCACCTTCACTGAGAGAGAGAGAGAGAGAGAGAGAGAGAGAGAGAGAGAGAGAGAGAGAGAGAGAGAGAGAG
>RJWH01000814.1:0-26911 GCA_004363575.1 Solenodon paradoxus
CAGGCACAGCACTGTCACTCCAGGAGCCCAAAGGCGCTCCTGAGCTTCCCAAACACTGGACTGGCCCGAGGAGCCCCACGGGTGTCAGGGGGATCTCAGAGCGAGACAGGTGGGCAAGCTCAAGGCAAAGGTGATTAAAGATGAGAGGAGCCCTGGGGACAAAGAATAATGGGACTGAGTGAGCTTAAGTGAGGCAGAGACAAGACAAATAGGATGTGAGTTCTACCATAGGTGCAAATTTACATATTAGAAGAGTAATTATAAAGCTATGTTCTAAATCTCCACAGCTATAGTGGGAAGCAACGCGACTCAGCACAGGAATCAAGAATGCCGGGATGACATCTATTAGGGGTTTCTGTTGTCTTCACATTGGGGCTTTCATTAACAGACAAGCCCCACCCCTGGGCTCATTTGTGCGAAGGGCTTGGAGTTGGGGTGGGGGAGAGGTGGCCCAGTCCAGGGATCATTATGATTTCATGATCATTATGACAAGACCTTCCTCGTGGTGATGCTGTAGGGCGTTGTCGTGGAAACCGTGTGCTTATTAGTAAAGGCTCTTTTATGGTTACTAGGATGTTAGCATCTCTTAACCAGTGTCTGCGTGGTGACCGCTGCACGGTGGTCTTTGTGACACGAACAAGGGATCAATAGTGTTCCTCGAGGCCGGTGATACTTTCATTCCAGTTCCTTCTGTGGTTTGTTCTTCATCCCTACACACAGCTCATAAAAGAAAGAGCACCCCTCCGGGCCGCTTGAGATGTTCTGTCTTGTGACTGAGTGGCGGTCATGGGCTACATGATATGTAAGGTTTCCCCAGCCGCACACTTAGGTTCAGGGCACTTTACAGCATGTATGTTACTGCTTGACAGTGAATTTTCAGTTTCATCCTTTTCTTATCACCAGGAGAATGCCCTTCTTTGAACAGGTGGCACTCCCTCCGGTGACAGCTGCAATGCCATAATCGGAGGCCCTGCCCTTTCACAGGGCGCAGTGACTTGTGTCAGACACTTATGTGTCAGGCGCTTCCTAGATTTCGCTACCAAATCTTCTCTTCCGTCCAGTGAAGTCACTATGTTTCTCCCCATTGGGCAGATTGGAAACTGAGGCTCAGTGAAGCGCAGGGGTTGCCTGGAGCCCCCAGAGGTGGATTCGAACCCAGGTCTCTGTGACTCCTGAATCATGTGGTCATGCCTTCTTGATCAAGTGAAACAGGTCCAGAAAAGAGTAGGAAATTAAAAACAAATAAGAAAAGGAGTGTCGCTCAAAAAAAAAAGAGGTCACAAAATCATAATGAGTGATGTGTCTTATCCCAAACATATTATTGTTCTGCTCAATATTAAAAATAAAGTTACTTGCCCACATTGAAAACATTCATTTTTTTTCTGTCTCTTAAAAAATCAAGTCTGGTGACTCTGGGTCCACATTGCCCAGGGTACACACTCTTATTTGCCCCAGTCCCCACCAGCCACCTTCACTATTTCTTGCATGGTGGATTGGCATTCATTCACTCTTCTGGGATCCCTGCTCCAATTTCCTCTAGAGAACTGCCCCCTTTCCCATTTCTGATGCAGCTACTTTGAGTCGGGTTAAGTCCATCCCTGGTTCAGTGGTGTCAATGTGACTGACCAATCAGAGTTTCACGTTAATCTGTCCACCATGATCAGCATTAGCTCAGGATTGGGATATGACCCAACCAGAATCATGGAGCACAATAAAACTTTGATTAGGACTTGCTGTGAAATAGCACGCTGGACTCGTGCCTGCACAGAATAGCTGTTGTCAGCCATCTAAAAGCTTGTGGCATCTGAGATTGAATTCATTGCATAGAAGAACCTTGTGATGGAGAGTTTCTTATTGATCCCCCTGATCAAGCTCTACCTGAAGTTAAAAGATCCTGGATTCATCATTTATGTGAGCCAACAATTACCTGGGCTTTTGTTTGTTTGAGATAGTTTGGAACCTATCTGAGATAGTTGGGAAACATTCATTTGCAAGTGAAGTCTTCCCTGGAGAAGCTCTTGGGTTAACAGACAGCAGGATCAGGGACGAGTGGGTACAAGTGACAGAAACTACATTTCAGCCTAACAAAGATAAAATTTCCCAGCAACGAATCATTCATTAAGGAGTAGTAATCTTTTGTGAAATCCAAGTCAATGAAAGTACTCCAGCAGATTAAAATGTATTATCAGTGTGTCAATTCTGGCACAGGGTAAATGGATAAAAGAGATCATTTCAACCTCAGGTTCCTTCCAACTTGATGATCCTACGAATATCAAAACTGGATTCTTCCTTCTTCTTTTTAACTAAACTCCAGTCGCGTCCTTCACACCAGTTACCACAATTTAATTTGATTTTAATGTAATAAAATAATACAAATAAGACAATATATTTAATTTTATTTATTTTTAACTTTAATTTTAGATTCAGATTTTTGTTTTCTTGTCTCCCCCACTAGACTGGAAATTCCTTAGCTGCTGAAACTTTACCCATTTTTTTTTCCTTTGCTCTCAGCACCACAAAAGGTCCACCACTCAGCAGGCCTTCAGACAAAACTTGGTTGAATGAATGAGAAAATGAGTGAGACCTCACTGAACCTGTTTCCTGGGAGCCTGTGTCCACATGGGACACCAAGGTTTGTAGCCACTGAGTGTCTTTCACACGAGCCCTGTCGACATCTCACCCAACCACGTCGTGAAGACTGTTACATCAGTGAGCAACCTTGTGCCACCCATTCCTCCAGCGAGTTCTCGTCCTGGCACATGCACCCTGTCTGGGAGCATTTCTCCTGCCGCCCTGGTAACTCAGCTCAGGAGACAGCTGCGAGGGCCTGGGGCCCGTCCCCCTGCAGCCCCGGCTTGGCCCTGGGCACTTGAGCTCTGCCCCTGCCCCACGGGACACTGCAGGAAAGGAAGCCCTCACTGCATAGTCTGCTGTGCACTAGGAGATTTGCACATATGATGGTTATAATCCTCACAGCCATCCTACTGTGGTGGAAGACCTTTTCCTGACCCTATTTCAAAAGTGAGTCTGCCAGGAATTTTCCAGGGTGCTACCGAGGCTGTAGCTCTGTCCAAGGACACACAAGCGTCCCTCCCTACTCTGCAGCTGTGCATAACTGATAGGAGTTGCCAGTAGAGACCACACGTAGCCAAGCAGGTGAATCTCTACCTCGAAGTATAAAAGGAGATCTCCTAGGCCACCCCCACCTCCCATTGCTCAGCTTTGGGTAACAATACCCCTGAGCCAGTACTGGTACAATAAAGTGCTTTTCTCTACTTAGAGTGCTAAGCTGTCAGTCCTCTCGCCATCTGGAGGCTCTGCCATAACATGTGGTGCATTGGCAAGGAAGACCATCAGCCGTGCTGGCCCTTTGTTGCCACCGCTGACGGGGGCCAGAGGCCCAGACCCGAAGAGGAGGGACGGCGCCACCTGGTAATTTCTGGGTCCCAGTCTGTATCAGGCCTGATGGGATGGGATTCCTGTTGTGCCCTGGTGGACTCAATAAAGGAGAGAAAAGCCTTTCAGGACCAGATGTCTGGTAAGTGTTCCCGGGGACCCCCATTCACTGCAGAAGAAGGGCTTGATCACCCCTTAGGTGACTTTGTTGCCTCTGAGAATAGGGACTTTGCTGGGTGGAAGTCAAACTCGGACTGATTGGTGTGTGAATGTGAGAATGAATGTTCTGCTCCATGGTGAAAGCTATGGAGTCCATTTGAGTCCCAGTCTGCGGTTCTGTGGTGGCCTCATACTGCTTAAGAGTTGTCGACACTTGGGGAACTGAAGAAATTCAGTTCCTCCCTGCAGTGTCGATCCGGGTCAGGGGTTTATACCGACGAACCCCTGAAGCTAAGAGGCACCTAATCCCTGCAAGGGGAGCGGCCAGAAGGATGAAGTAAAAGTTTCCCTGTGTCTGTCTTGCATCTCTGTTCATTGGGAGGAACCTATTGTCCACAGTCATGGGAAGTAGTCCTTCTAAATGCACTGTTTTTGAATGTATGTTAAAAACTTTAAGAAGGGATTTATAAGTGATTATGTATCAAATTGTTCCCTTGGAAATTATGCTAATTACGTGAATTAGAGTGGCCAGTCTTTGGGGTGGGATGGCCATCAGAGGGGACCTCAGATCTCCCCACAGTGAGGGCTGTTTACAAAGTGTGACAGGAGACCCAGGCCACCCTGATCAGTTTTCATGTATAGACCAGTGGTTAGAAATTGTCCAAGTTAAGCCTCTGTGGGTCCAGTTCTGTGTTAGTGGTCAAGGACAGTGTAAGGCTTTAGTTAGCCAGGAAAGGAAACAGATGCCTCAGAAGAAGCAGAGACTATTAATCTTCCAGGGAGATTTAGAGGAGGTTCCTCCATAGAACTTGCCAGCGCCCTCAGTCTCGCGACCCTAAAGCCCAGAGCCTCAGCCGGACTCTCCAGAGCTGGTCAGCAGATGCCTGAGATCAGCCGATCAAGGGTCCAATCCACCAGCTGCCCCTCGTTAGGCCAGGGGTCCTCAATGGCTGACCCCAGATGGAACTTACAAGAGGGGGTTCAGTCTTTTATTATCAGCCTTTCACTAAGACTGATCTCCTGAATTGGAAGCACCACACCCCAGCTTACTCTGAAAAGCCTCAGGCCATGATCGATCTCCTGGAATCGATCTTTCAGACCCAGAGGCCAACATGGGTTGACTGCTGCCAACTTCTTTTCACTCTCTTCAGTACTGAAGAGCAAATGAGAATTATGACAGAGGCTAGAAAGTGGCTTCAGAGTCAGGCCCCGGAGGGCACCGTAAACACAGAAAATTGAATAAAAGAAACCCTTCTAGATGACCGCCCCCTTGCCCCACCGTGGGACCCTAACACTGAGGAAGGGAGAAATCAGTTGGAGAGATATTTCCAGTCCTTCCTCCAGGGAGTCAGGGCAGGAGCTAAGAAGCCCACTAACATGGCTGAGACCTCAGAGTTCCTTCAGAAACCAGAGGAAAGCCCAGTGGACTTTTATGAGAGACTTTGTAAGGCTTTTAGGGTCTATACTCCCTTTTGTCCCGAGGCCCCAGAGAATCAAAGAGTGGTTAATATTGCCTTTGTCAGCCAGGCTCAGCCTGATGTAAGAAGGAAACTTCAGAAACTGCAGGGCTTTGCAGGCAGGAACGCCACTGAGTTTCTGGAGATCGCAAATAAGGTCTTCATCAGTCAGGACCGGACACAGAGGAAGGAGGCTGACAAGCAGCTGAGGAAGAAAGTAAACCTTCTAGCAGCTGCCTTAGGACACCCCTCCTGCCATGGAAAAGGGAGGTTACAAGATAGGGGCCAGGGGACTAGGGAGGAAGTCTCTATCATGTCAGGACCAGTGTGCACACTGCAAGAAAACAGGGCACTGGAAAACGCATGTCCAAACCACCAGAGAGGGAAACCAGGTTCTTGCAACCCGCCTGGCCACCACCTGAAGCAGACCTGACCGCGCTGGCACGGGCAGACTCTGATCAGGACAGACCGGGCTCTTTCCAACTAGGCCCCACGAGCCTATGGTCAAAATGAAAATTGGGGGCCAGACTGTGAAGTTTATGGTCAATACAGAGGCTGAACACTCAGTTGTTACCCACAAGGCAGTCCCCCTCTCAGAGCGGGAGGCCACCATCATAGGCGCTACTGGAGCCAAGACCTGCAGACCGTTCTGCGGTCCCCACAGGTGCCGGTTTGGAGGTCTCCAAGTGCTCCATGAGTTCCTGCATCTGCCAGACTGCCCGGTACCTCTGATGGGTAGAGAGCTCCTGGCTAAAGTGAAAGCAGAAATAACCTTCACCCCAGACGACTCGGCACAACCGCATTTAGGTAAAGAGGCCACTCCAGTGATCTTGTCCTCGGCAGTGTCGCGAGAGAAGAATGGCGGTTATGCACCTGCCGACTGATGCGCCGGAGCTAGAAGCTGAATTCCCAGCAGTCTGGGCAGAAGGGACTCCTCCGGGCCCAGCAAAGAACCGAGCCCGAGCGCTGACTGACCTAAAGCCTGCAGCGCAACCTGTTAAGATCCGCTAATACATGATTTCAAGGGAGTCACGCCTGGGAATCCCGGTTCGCCTGGAGTGACTATTTAAATGGGGCTGCTGAAGCAGTGTCAGTCACCATGGAATACTCCGCTGTTACCCATAAAGAAACCAGGGATGAATGACTACCGCCCAGTCCAGGACCTAAGGGTCATCAATGAAGCAGTTGTCACCCTACATCTGGCGACGCCAAACCCATATGCCCTGCTAGGACTCATACCATCAGAGGAAGAATGGCTTACTTGTTCAGACTTAAAGGACGCCTTTTTCTGTCTTCGGTTGGTACCTAGTGGTCAGCCCCTGTTTGCCTTTGAGTGGAAGACCCCGAGCACAGGGGCTAAGGGACAATTCACTTGGACCAAGCTGCGTCAAGGGTTCAAGAACTCGCTGACTCTGTTCGGTGGAGCACTAGCATGTGACCTGCCCCAGTTTCCAGGTCAGGACTTAGGGTGCATCATAATCCAATATGTAGATGACCTCTTATTAGCCAGCTCCACTTGAGCTCAGTGCTGGGAAGGAGCAAGGGCTCTATTGCAGCTCCTGACTGAAGCCGACTACCGGGTCTCTAAGAAAAAGGCTCAAATATGCTTGAAAAAAGTCAAGTACCTAGTCTTCTGAATCACCAAGGGAAACGGGCTGGGGACTGAGAGGAAGCTGGCAGTATGTGCCATCCCAGTTCCCACTATCAGCGGCAGAGCCGAGAGTTCCTAGGAGCAGCAGGATTTTGTCACATATGGATCCCAGGGTTTTCAGAGCTGGCAAAGCTCTACACGAAGCCTCCAAAGGAAGTACCCCTCACTTGGGGACCTGAACAAGAAAAAGTATTCACAGCAATAAAGACATAACTCACTGAGGCACAGGCCTTGAGACTCCCATATGTGGCCCGGGACTTGAACCTGTTTGTACATGAGAACAACGGCAGCTCGGGGGTTCTGACTCAAGAATTTGGGCCTTGGCAGAGACCAGCAGCTTACCTGTCAAAGAAGATGGACCTGGCTGCAGCAGGCTGGCCACCTGGCCTTAGAGCTCTTGCAGTCACTACGCTGCTGGTTAAAGGGACAGACAAGCTGACATTGGGACAAAACCTAAATGCTAAAGTGCTCCATGCTGTCATCACACTCATGGATGTCAAGGGACAGCACTGGCTAACTCATGCCTGGATGACCCAGTATCAAGGGCTCCTGTGAAAAAACCCATGGGTGCAACTGGAAGCAGTAAAAACCTTAAACCCTGCTGCCTTCTTGCCAGTTGCTTCAGGGAGCCCAGAGCATGACTGCCTAGAGATGCTTGATGAAGTCTATTCTAGCCGATCAGTCTCAACAGACAAGGCCCTGCAAAACCCTGACCTTGTTCTTTATGCAGGTGGTAGTAGTTTCATAGATGAGGGTAAGAGACACACTGGGTATGCAGTTGTATCAGACTGTGACACTACAGAGGTAAAAGCCTTGCCTGAGGGCTGGTCGGCCCAGAGAGCAGAACTACAGGCCCGAGTCAGGGCATCAGAACTCGGCAAGGATAAACCCGTCAACATCTACACGGACTGGTGCGATGCCTTTGCTGCTCTGCATGCACATGGAGCTATATATGTAAGGAAAGAGGACTTTTAACAGCAGAAGTAAAAGGAATCAAAAATCAAGAAATCCTAAAACTACTAGAGGTGGTTTGGAAACCCATGGAAGCAGCAAGGGGCACCAGAAAGGAAGGGACTCAATATCAGAGGGAAATTGCTGAGCAGGCACAGCAGCTGGACAAGCAGCCAAGAAACAGACAGTCCCATCAAGGATCCTGCTGATCCCAGAACCTACACCTCCACATACGTGGCCCAGGAAAAGGAGTGGGCACAGCAGGAAAGGGGAAAGGAACAAAGGAAGGATGGTGGTGCTCCCAGACCACAGGATCATGTGCCAGGACAGCTAGCACACCGGGCAGGCCTTCAGCAGCATGAACTCGCCTACCAGGAAAAACTGCTCTAGAAACCTTGTTGAGCCGGTGCTACCTGATCGCTTGATGCCATCCCTCTGTGCCTCGGTGACACAGCGCTGCCTTCTTTGTGCACAGAACAGTGCCCGACAGGGTCCTGTGGGGCCAGCAGGAATTCAATGCTGTGGCCAGGCTCCCTTTGAAGATTTAGAGGCAGACTTTACTGAGAGGACCAAGCAGAGGAAATAAATATCATTTAGTCTTTGCACCTTCTGAGATTGGGTCGAAGCATACCCCACCCACACAGAAAAGGCCAGAGAGGTAACCAAGGCACTGCTAAAAGACATTATCCCACAATACGGGATGCCATTGACTATGGGATCAGACAATGGTCCAGCCTTTGTAGCAGGAGTAGTGCAACAGGGAGCTAAGGCCCCAGGCATCCAATGGAATGTACACATGGCCTGTCAGCCCCAGAGCTCAGAATAAAATAGAACGCTTGAACTGGACCCTCAAACAGGCTATGGCTAAGTTATGTCAGGAATCTAGTCTACCCTGGACAGACATACTGCCCTTACCCTCCTACGGGTATGCTGTGCCCTAGGGCCAGAATAGGATTTTCCCCTTTTGAGATTCTATATGGTAGACTTCTCCCCTTAAGTAGACCTAAGGGGGGGGGGGTGCCTAGGAAATTAGAAATCCAGAAACAATTACAGGGACTAGGAAAAACAATCCTTGAAGTACATAGATGTGTAACAGACTACACGTCTCCTTGGGAATAACTGTACACCCCTACTAACCAAGGGACCAAGTGTGGGTAAAGGACTGGGAAAAGGAACCCCTGAAGCCAACCTGGAAGGGGCCCTATCCGGCCATACTAACCACTCCCACAGAAATTAAGGTTGCAGGTCTGAACACCTGGATCCACCACTCTCAGGTGAAAGCAGCCTACCAGTGGAGCAACAGACCACTTGAGGGGAAGGAAGTCCCTTCTGGTCACCATCCAAGCTGGACCACCCAACAACTGTCTCCTACTCATCTCCGACTGACACACATTCTTGTGGGACTTGTGGCTACCAATGACCCACCCGACTCATCAGCAGATACTGAACCTGACCCTGTTAATCCTTCTCACTTTGTTCTGGGCCCTGCTCCTCCCCTTTGCTCTTATTCACCAGCACTGTGGGCCCCTTGTGTGGACCTGTTGTTTCTCAGCCAATGCAGATCGCTGGTACAGCAGACCCCTTTCTGGCACCACGCACTATTGCCAAAATATTTCTCTGACACCTTAAACATGTTTCCCTCCTTATATTGTTACTTGCACTCTTGTTTGGTCCCTGCATCCTGAACCTACTCACCCGTTTTATCTCCTCCCACCTACAGACCTTGAAGCTTTAGATGTTACTCCAGACCAGGTCACCAACTGCCATTACAACCCCCTGGGTGAAGAAGACTTAAGCTGTTGAACCCCACAACACCCCCGTTCAGCAGGAAGAAGACAGAAAGACTCGTCACCCATGTTCCCACCTCCAGCTTAGAGTCTCCTGTATTATCCCTATATAATCCCCAAGGCTATAAATCAGCTTGAGGATCAAGAGGGGGGAATATGGTAGAAGATCTTTTCCTTGACCCCAATGTAAAAGTTAGTGGGTCAGAAATTTTCCATGGTACTACGGAGACTGTAGCTATGTCCAAGGACACACGAGCATCCCTCCCTACCCTGTAGCTATCAGTACATAACTGATAAGAGTTGCCAGTAGAAACCCACATAGCCAAGGAGGTGAATCTTTACCTCAAAGTATAAAAGTTGCTCCCAAAACAGTCCGTTGCTCATCTTTGGGTAACAATATCCCTGAGTCAGCACCAGTACAATAAAGTGATTTTCTCTACTTTGAATGCTAAGCTGTCAGTCTTCTCACCATCTGGAGGCTCTTCCATGACACTCTAATAAGGTGGCATTATTAGTCTTTATTTTGGAGAGGGAACTAAGGCTGAGAGACTTACCCAGATCTCAAATTTAAGGTTACATACAGTACTCTAAAGCTTGTGTCATTTTTGTTATTCTACATTTAATTTTCTAACCTGAAATATATATATATGTATATACATGTATATATGCATATAAATATCATATATACATGCACATACATGTGTATTTCTTTCCTCAACACTATTTTCATGTGATCTTTTCATGCTTAGGGAACTGAAGACACACACACACACACACACACACACACACACACACACACACCAAGATGCCAACATCTTTCTTTTCTTTATTGTACTGGATGAATAGGAAATAGCAGTCTATTAAGGAATAAGCAAATTACAAGTAAATTGCATAAATGAAGTTTTTATAAAGCACACAAAGAAACTCTAAAACAATCCATACATTTCAGGTATCAGGAGAGACCTGAAGATGTGAGCTCAGTAACATCTTAAAATTTACCTAACTTAAGTCCATTTCCTTTCCTACACAGCCAAGACCCCTGAACCTACAAGGAAACACAGTGATGGGCACATGAAAGAAGCTGGGGGGGAGGAGAGCTTTGAAATCAAGGCGCATTGGGAGGTCACTGGCCTTGATTCTGGGCAATTTCAATCAAGGGAACTCATTGGAACGCAAGCATTTAATCATTTCATTCCTCTGTCTGGTTTTATTTTGAGACATTAAAGGGGAAGAATCATCACGGGGGTTGAAGAGGTCTTTTGCTCTTTCTAGCTGTTGCTTCTGGATTCCCTTATCCAATGCCCAATGCATATGTTTGACCAGATGGCTTGGACTCTAGGCAACCGATTCAGCTGCTCAAGAACATGGCTGCACTTAACCTCATCAACTTGACTCAGCTTCAGTTCATCCTGGGGTGGGAGTGTGATACCGATCAGTTTAATTAGTTTAATGATGGCTGAGGGAACTGCTCCACATTTTGAGTTTGTTACACAGAACAAATTGGCTTGCCTCACTCCCTCCTAGATGATTTCAGTATTCAAAACTGTCCTCATTAACCACTTAAGGGGAAAATTTTCACCATCTTCCCCAACTTGAGGCGTCTGATGCTCTCCAAGGTACCGAAGTGAACAGGTGTCCAGGAACTCGGCTCTTCAAGAGGTGCATTTCTAACCATTGAGACCTCAGAGCACACCTACTGATCATTTACTCCACCAGAAGGCTGAGCTCTAATGCGGGAATTCTTGCCCCAACGAAAGGCAGAATTTGAACTTTTTGCTTAAAATACGGTCTCCAAAGTGGGATACACAAGAAGATCCTTTGAGGTTTGTGAATAAAATACTAGGATTTCTACACATCTATTTTGTTTTAAATTTCTACTTTTTCTATGTTTTATGATATGTTTACACTGTCTAAATGAATGTATCTGTGCTGGAGGTGGGGCTGCTGATTTCTCTTCAGAGAGAAGCCTGTGATCATCAAAGTGTAATGTAGAAGGACCAAAAAAAGTCAGCCAGGACTCCTGGAACTGAGGAGCCCTATGAATGGGGTGGTAGAAGTCTATTAGAGAGGGGACACCATCGTCCCCCCTCACTGACCCTAGACAAACACTTCACCCCAAGCAGAAGACTGACAAGCAGGCTAGGATGGCTGTTTTGTAGAAAGTGCTGAACTGAGCACGGGCACAGGTCACGAAGGGGAGGATGAGTGAGGGCACACCTATCTGGAAGGGTGTCAGGGGAAGCTCCTGACTCAACTTCGTGGTGGGGAGGTGTCTACACACCCAACAGCTCTCCAGAGTAGGCGTTGGGGTCTTCCTGAGACCGAGTTACCACCTTGAACTGGCGTCGGAGAAAGCCGCCATAGCGCTTCTGGTTGTCCCACTTGAGCCTGGGACGGATGCGCCGCAGGAAGCCCCCGTACCGTTTGTATAGGTCCTCGTGGCCCGCCTTCTCCCCATCCCCGTCCGGGGCCACCTCTGAGCTCCTCTTGGGGTATTTGCGCAAGAAGCCCCCGTACCGTTTGGCCTGCTCCTTGGGGTCCTCCTCCTCAGAACCCAGTGCTCCAGCCTCTGGGACCCCATTGTTGGACTGGGTGTTCCCCATGAGCCCAGACTCCGCTCCCTCCCGCAACCTGCTGGACAGACCCCTGAGATTCTCCACCAGGCTCAGAGCAGTCTCCTCTGCTGGGGAGCCAAAGAGCAATCTGTTTTTCTCCATTTCCTTCAGGAAGGGTCCAGCACGCTTAGCCAGCTCACCACTGGGCTCTTCTAAAGCTGCCTTGCTCTCCAAGTCTTCTGGGCCATCCAGCTTGAGGATGAAGGTGGTGAGAAAAGACAGAAGGCCCTGGCACCTCTCCCACTCCTCAGCCGACAGCAAGGCAGCCTGGCATTCCAGGGAGCAGATCTGCAAAAGATCCAAAGACCCAGGGTTCAGGTCACCTTCATCAAGCTGTCGAGCCCCATGCCCCCTCCAGTCTCAGAGTCCCCTGTCCACTGGCTAAGGAAATCAAAAGCAGCTGCCCTTACTAAGCACCAGAATGCCCACTTTCATGCCCCCAAGGGTGCAGCAAAAAGGGCAACAGTGCACAGGTGGAAGATGAGGGAACTTCGAGAGGGAAACAGCTTTCCCAGGGGCACCTGGGTATAGGGGGCATCGCCAAAACCGAAAGTAAGGTCTCCTCAGTATGTGCTGCTGGGCCCACCTGTCCTCTTCCCCGGTGGCTCCAGAGGGAGTGGCTGGGTCTCCCTCCTTTCCCTACTTGTGGCAGATGCTGCAAAGGCCTTACAGAGAGGGATGAAAGCAATGCTAACTGGGACAAAGAACACACCTGAAGGGAAATAGAGGGTTCACCGAACCCAGACAATGGCATCTACTTCATTGGCATGTAGGGAGAATTCACATGCGGTGATGACAATGACACAATTCTACCAGTTCTCGGATTGGATCCAGGCGGTCACATGCCATGAGCCCTCATGCTCGGCCCCTGTGCTCTCTGCATGGCAGCCCCCGGCGCACTGCGCCTCACAGCAAGGAATCCGACAGTGAAGTTTGCCTCGTTATCTCACTCAGTTTTTCAGATGAGGAAACAGCCCAGAGAGGGGACTCCAGAGTCACAGAAGTAGACAGAGGCAGACCCAGTGACTGGGCTCCGCCTGTCCACCCTTGGTTCCACTACTCCTGGCCCTGCTGCCACCGGGAGGCCCACGGGGCAGGGGCACAGCAACGCCAGCAGGACCAGACCCGGGGCAGGGCCCAGACTGGGATCCCGCCCACCAGCGCCAGGGATTTAGAGTTGGTGGGAAGAGCTCCTCTCCTGAGAGTGACGGTTTGAAGGCACCCTTCACGGCCTGTGGAATGGAGCCCGGGAAAGTTACTTCAGGGCTGCAGACTGGAGAAGTCGACACCCCTCATGAATAACACTCCTTGCCGCCAGCCACCGGGGGCCCAGACCTGAGTGAGCCCTTGGTGGTGAGATCTGGGGTGGGAAGGGAAATGGAAAACAGTAGCCCCTGGCCTCCTGGCTGACCCCAGAGCATGACGTGCCCTGCCCAGATGGGACGAGGCTATGGGACAGGCATCTGCTGCCCAGACCAGCTCCTGTCCCTCTCCGGGCTCCACACGCAGAGGGCCCCCTGGAGGACACACAAACCCCAGGACCTCGAGTCTTTCCTGAAACCTACCAGGGGGTTGATGGGTTGGGGCCCATCCTGGGTCCTCACTGCACACAAGGAGCACCGGGACAGACAGTCTGCCGTGGCCGAGGGGAGCGCCAGGAGGCAGGCAGCCAGCACCAGCCCCTGCCATGCCATTCTGGCTCAGCTCTTCCTGCTGGAGAGGGAGAAAGAGACGCTGATGAAACCTGTCGCTGCCTGCTCTGTGAGTGCATCCTGTGCCAACCAAGGCGGCTCACCAGCCGAGCACCAGACGGGCTTTCTCGTCCTCTCGATGGAGAAGATGGAGGCCCAGATTGGTGTGGGGGTGCCGAAAGCCAAGAGTCACGGAGGAGAAGGACCGCGCTGAGTGCAGCCGTGCACTGGAGCACTCCTGTGCATTCACGCTCTGCTGGTGCAAAGGCTCTTCAAAGCGGTTTGCTCATGGCAGTGGGCAGATGGGGAAGCTGAGACTCGGAGCGGGGAGCAACTGCTCACACAGCCAGGACCCAAGTCCGTCAGAAGCATTGCCCACTCTGACCGCTCTCAAGCTGGAAGACACCTGCCTACCTGCCTTCTCCAAGGTTTCCACCACCTGCCTTTGCCCCTGCCCCCAGGCTGCTCTGCAGGCCAGTCCTTTCTGCTTCGTAAAGGCTCTGGGCTTGGCCTTTCCCACCCACATTTCACCTGCCTTCACCCATCTCCACGCTGGCATCTATACCAGCAGTTCCTGCTCTGATTCTCCTGCCGTTCTCAGCATATCAGTTCTGTGGGTCAGGCCTGGCCCAGCTCTTAAGTGACAGGACACTCTCAATCCCACCCCTGCACCCCGAAGCTTTAGCTCTGGGTTCCAATCCCATCCATCTACTTGCAAGTCAAATCCCCGAAGGGACCTATCAGACCCTGTCCACCTCTGGGCTTCACACATGCTGTTCCAGCTCCCTGGAACCCTTCCTCTTGCTTCTGTTACCTGGCCTTTAGGTCCTAGGCTAGACAACATCTTCTAGAGCCTGTGTGCCTCAGGGTGTGGGGGTGTTCAGGTGGGCTCCCCACACTTGCTCCCTTCGTGAGTACAATTTCTCCAACAACTTTGATTCATTAACAGCTGAACCCCAGAGGGGCTAGTTCACTGCTCTCAACCCACAGGCCAACTGTGAGGTGGGCATCAATATCCCCACCTACAGATGAGAGCCCTGGTGCTCAGAGAGGCTGAGCAGGTCTCCAGAGGTCACACAGCAGTGAAGGGTGAGCACTCGGGTCTGCCTGCCACTCTTGACGCTGGCCCGCCTGCCCCCCGAAAGCAGAACGGCTCAGAGAAGAAAAGTCAGGGAAGTGGACCTGGGTCCAACCCACACCTCTCTCCTGCCCCTGAGTTTCTCATGTCCAACCTCTGCCGAGCAGATCTGGTTCCAGGCAAGGGAGCATGCCACTTACGTGCAGATACAAAGCAGGAAGCCGTGTTTGCTCTGTGTCAGGGAAGTAAGTCTCGGCTGGCCTGTGACAAGATTAGCAGTGAATTAACCAGCTAGGGCAGGGGAGCCTGCAACAGCCTCTGCCTCCAGGCTGGCGGCTTCCCACACAACACGGCTGCCCGTGTAGGAGGCCCAACTTAAGATCTCTTTGTTACAGGCAGAAATAGCGTCATCATCCTTGCCTTTTATCCATTAACTTTATACCTAATAATAATAGTTCTAGCTGATCTGATGGGTGGTTGTTCAGCACTCCTGATGTTCCGAGCAATTCTCATCGATCAGCCCACGTAGACTCCCAGGATGAGACTAACTTTCTCCCCATTCTGCAGATGAGGAAAAGGAGGCACCAAGATTACATATCTGGCCAAGGTAAGTCCAGCAAATGCACAGCTCCCAGACTGGTGTGATCTATGCCTGTCAGTGGACCTCAGCAAACCACCTGTAATTCTAAACTAACTGCCCTGGATACCCTGCCTTCCAAGTTTTTGTACATCAGGCTCCCACTGTCCAGAATGCCTTTCTCACTCCACCCATCCACTCCCATCTCTCTCAGATTTGACTAAGGTTGCTTGTTCTTCAAAATTTACCTTCTGTTGCCTCCTCCAGGAAGTCTGTCTGGATTAGGCTCTCCCTCTGAGCTCCCACAGCCACCCGTGCTGGCTCTACCAAAATGGCCTCTTTCTAAGTGGACCAATCCTTTCAGGGGGCACTTTGTCAGGGCAAAGTCCCTGAGGTAAGTGAGCATGTTTAAGGACATGTTTAAGAGAGGAAACTGGGGTAGAAAAAGCAGAGATGTGGGCAGAGGTCAGATAGTGTCAGCCCTTGTAGGCCATGATAAAGTGCCTGTGGACTTTGCATTTCATTCTGTGATGGGAAGACTAAGGAAGTCTGAGTGATCGGTGAATGAAGGAATGAATGTGTGGCGTCCCCAGCATCTAATACAGGGCTCACGCAATAGAGGGAGAGACATACAAGCTTGCTGAGGGAATCAAGAAGCAACCCCTCGACCTCTCAGAAACCCAGTTTGAATTTTTCTGCATCACACCTTCATGCCCCTGAGAAACGCTGAGATTTACAGGTTTTTCAAAAACCAATACCTGCTAAAGGAAAATCAGCAAAGATGAATGAAGCCAGGAAGCGGGGAAGGGAGGGGGAACCTGATGGAAGAAAAGAGGGGAAAGAAGGGGAGGGGTGCAGAGGGAGACAGAGGGAAAGAGGGAGGAAGAGACTAAGATGGAGAGATGGGGGGGACGGAGCAAGTGGAGACAGTGAGGCAGGGAGATGGAGAGGAGAGCTGTGGACACAGAGAGAGGGGAGGTGTTGTAGAGAGAAAGCAGGAAGACAGAAAGCTGAAAGAAGAAAGAAATGGAGAGGACTTGCTAAGATGCTCAGGGCTATGGTTCCTGACACTGGAAGGGTCTCAGCATCCCCAGGGGTGGGTGGGACCCCAGGACCACAGAGCAGCGGGGAGGCAGGCAGCTCCGTCTCCCTCCTCCCCAGCCTGGAGCTCAGGGCTAAGGCTAAGAGGTGACAGAGGGGCCACCTGCAGGACAGACACAGCAAACATACCAGGTGTTTTGATTTGCACAGGGATTTGTTTTTTAAATTTTGTTGCCAACATTTTAAAATTGAGAGTGTTTTACACTAAAAATATCTCAATTTCCAACTTGTCTTAAAAGGTCAAAAGCCCTGTAGACATCAGACCTGCTTATGACAAGTCACAGAGGCTTCCCTCGTGTCCCTCCCTGCTGAGTCCCCAAGAGGCATGAGTTTGCAACCACAGAACTGCCAACTCTGACAACTAGGGGAAGAGGCAGGGTGTGTGTGGGTTGGGGCGGTGTGGAGGTTGGGGTGAGGGGCGTCATCCAGGTGGTGAGAGAGGACAGAAGAGCCCTCCAATTCCTTCTTGGCCCAGAAGCGGGACCACCAAGAGGTTCCTCATGTGGCTTCAAATCCCAGCCCACCATTTACCACCAGCTTGGGAAAATGACTTCACTTTGCTGGGCCTCAGTTTTCTCATCTATAAAATGGGGCCGTAGAGGTTGGTGCAGGTTGGTGCAGGAATTAAGAGATCATGTATAGGGCACCGAGCATAGTGCCTGGCACAGAGTAGGCGCTTTAAAAAAATAGAGTATGAAGTCTCCTTTTCCATCTCACTTGGGCTACAGAAAACGAAGAGAGAAAAGAGCAAAATGGAGTGATAATAAGGGCCTGGCATAAAGGGGAAATGGGGAAAAGTGTGAATTAACTACCCTGTGTGGAGGGCCTACTGTGTGGTAGGCTGGGCCACGTGCTCCTCATTCCTGATCACAGCAATCCAGTAACAACCATCACCTCGCATGAGCCAGCTGGGTGCCGGGCTGTGCATCCCCACTGTACACATCATTCCAATTCTTACAACCCAGAGGGAGGGTGCGTTTACACCCGTTGCTCCTGAGGACAAGACTGAAGCTGGGAGAGAAGGCTCGAGTTCACTTGGCCTATAAATGGGAGCATTAGGCTTCTGACCAGCTCTCTCAGGGTTAAAAGCAAGATGCACCAGCCCTGAGATTCTCCTAAGCGATACTATTTCCTTCCTTTTGCAGGATGTCCTGAGCAAGGCTGGGTGATGGGTCCAAGGGGGATTCCACCCTCACTCTGGGGCTTTGCTGGGGAGTCGCACTATCAGTTCGCCCTCGCGCTTAGCAGTTGTGACTCACCACTGGGGTGAGAAGTGGACCATAACAGTTCAGGTGCACAGGCCAGTGGAGGGCTTGTGTGGTCCACAGTGAGGCAGGGGCTTCGCTCACTAAGGGCCCTGCCAAAGAAAACTCTGCGCCTGCCAGTTTCTAAAGCCCGGACTCCTCCACATCCTCAGCAAACACCCAGCGAGGGTGGCCCAGGCTGGCAGAGCGGAGGGCGCTTGCCCTTGACACTAATGGGAAAGGAATTCTTGTTCTTGCCAGTAAGCATGCGGCCCAGCTCCTATGACAAACCCCTGTGTGTGTGTGCACATCCTCTTGTTTGTTTTTCTGAAGAACCCCGATGAACACGACACCCACCCCCTTGTTTACGTATGGTCTATGCCTGCCCTCCTGCTACAAAAGCATCCTTGAGCATGGAAACAGGGACAGGACGGCCCAGAATGCTCCAAATATCTACTCTCTGGTCCTTTTGCTGACACCTGCCTTCGCTACTTTTATCAGCATCTTATGATTCTAATTATCTTAACAGATAATTTTTAAAAGCTGATTTTCTTGGGGAAATCACAGGGAAGCCTTGCCCTTCTCCAAACCTCAGTCTTCTCATCTGTGAAAGGGTCGCATCACTCCCCACCAGACACCAGCAGGAACCCCTGAGACGCATCAATTAAAGGGCCAGTAGGCAATATCCCTACTCTTCCAGGGGCCTGGACTTCTTTGAAAGGACAGGGGCATCTTGCCCTCTTGTCTCCTTCTGATGATATTTCTATGTTGTCATCAGAGGACTCTGAGGAGCAACGAGCATTTTTATTTAAAAAGCCAGCATGGAATAATAATGGCTTGATTTAACATCGCAATTATCTCTCCTAGCACTTTATCGCATATGATTAGCCCTATTTGATAGAAGAGGAAATGGGAAAAGGTAGAAATGAAGTCACTTGTTTAAGGTCATACCATGAGTCAGGAGGGAAATGGAGACAGAACGGGGCCTCCCACACCGCCCTGGCTTGCCGGAGGCTCCCAGGAGATGGCCTCCATTCAATGACCCTTGGACCCAACCACATGTCTCACAAAGCCAGCAGGCCCAGGGGCCCCTTGTGGACCCTACAGGGCAGGTGCTATTATTCTAGGCTCAGGTGCCAGGGAAGATGAGTGGGGACCCAGTGACAAAGTGACACCAACCCCCCGCCCCGACCCCTGCACATATGAGGCAGAGTTAGGATCTGCCCAGGCCATGGCAACCCCTGTTTAAGTCACAGCAGTGAAGGTCAAGCTCATTTCTATGCCTATTATCTAATGAGTGTGTTCTCGTTCTCAGGAGAATCCAGTAGCCTGGAAACTACTGGCCCCACTTTCTAGATGGGGAAACAGAGACTCAGAGAGAGATGACAAGCCAAGGCCCAGAGACAAGGAAGGAGCAAGCAGGCTAAAAAGACAGTCTGCCACTCACCCCACGAGCCACCTCGACATGGAGGTATGGGTGACATGTCCATTGGATTCCCCCACAAACTCTCACATCCGTAGGATAAAACTTCTCAGGAATTTTCGCCCACTTGACAATATAAGAATGTCTCGCTGCAGGTTTCCTGGGGAAACTGTTCTTCTGGGGCCTTTAGAGTCCTCAGCAAAGAGTGGATGATCAGTTTAGGGGGATGGGGCTTGGGTTCCGCATAGTGATCTCACCATTTAGTCCAGCAAGAATCAAGACAGGAAACACAGAGTGAGGGTCCCGGGCTGGGGTCGCCCCCTCTCTGGGGCCATTTGTCACGCAGACACCAGAGTGAAAGACAGCCCTGTGATCTAGTGACTGAGAGATGTTACTGCAGTTTCCAAAGCTTGTTTTTGAAGAACAGGCATCCTAGGGAGCGGCCGCCCTGGGGTATTTGGACCAGCTAGGGGATGGAGAGGAAGGCAAAAGGAGCTGGGGCCAGAAGAGACACAGGAACAACATCACATGCAGATAGACAGAGGAGAGACAGAGACACACAGACACAGGGATCCAGAGAGAGAAGCACGAAATGAGCGAGCGGCAGTCACTTGGATACACAGAGAAAAAGGCGCCTAGATCAGACCGAGCAAGAGATGACAGACTGTGGGGAAAGAAATGGAAGATGAGAAGCAGAGATGGGGAGGCTATTGGGAATGAAAGGCAGTGGGTGAGGAAGGGGACCAGGAGGAGAGGGGAAAGGGGGACAGGGACAAAGTGGAGCGAGAGAATGCAGGAGGAAGTAGATTTTGATTCTAAAGGCTGAGTTGCTATTGAATCACTCACATCATTCTCTACCCCTGCAACTCTCCAATCCTGTCCTTTGTTCCTCGTGCCAGTGACCAGAGATACCGTCACATCTAACTGCTCAGTAAACCCTTGTCAGGTTAAATCAAATCGTCCCATCAAGGGATAATAAGTCAAAGGACCAAGTGACAGTGGACAAATTGTCCCTTGGCAAATATGCCAGGAGCTTGCAGTTGTCCACCATGGCCAGCAGGACAGCTGGGTGGCTTCAGGGAGACCCCTCCTGCGCCTGGGAAGTTCCTCACGGACCTGGGCTGTTTACCCTCCTCCAGAACATCCACCTGGACCCCGACTGGAAGGAATTAATGAGGCCCAACTTCAAAGCACCCAGGGACACTGCTCCATCTCAGGGACCTGATCCTGAGCATACCCAGTATCTCCGGCAATGTTTAGAGCCTCCGACAATGGCCTGCTCTGTCTCAGTGAAATTGTTTTAGTCCTCTGTCAGACCGAGGAAGATTAACCAACATTTATGGGCTGAGGAGTGAAAACGGTGAAAGAAATCAGCTAGCGGAGCACACTTTCTCAGACACGCATTGAAATCAAACCACCAACTATCGATCCTGCTGAAAATGATGGAAGACATCTAATAAATACAACAAACGGGGAAGAATGACCCAGGGAGGTGGGCATGGGGAGGGGAGTTAAGGACGATCGATCACATAGAGGTTTCATGATCCTAGGAGGCAGATGTAGGAATCAAGCCTTCTGCTGGTGTGGAGAGAATGGGGTGGGAAAGGCTGTGTCTGCCCCATAAGCAGAAACAGGAGCCAGCGTTAGGTCAGACCTCCCGGACCAGGCACGCCCACGCACATTATCATATAATAACAGACCTCTGCCAGAAGGGGGTGGGGGTGGTCCCTCTGCCACTTTGGACGGTAAAAATTTGAACAGGCTCACTCACGTTTGTTGAGTTCCTGCTAATAGTAAACGGAGGCCTATTACCATACCTATGGGAGTCCCACCATAGCTTAGGAAGTAAATACCACTCTCATTCTTGTTATACAGGGAAGAAATCAGGACTCAGAGAGGGCACCTAACTACCATCAAATCACACACAGCTGTCGAAACTGAACCCAGCACTTTGTGAGACACACATTTAGAAAACAGATGGGAAATTCCTGGCTCCCAGAAGTTACCCAAGGCCCTACTCCCTTCCGTGTTCTTTAAGGTGACGGCACATTTCTCAAAGCCCCAGAGCGAGTCCCTTTGCCTGTGACAGCCCACTCCCAGCTGCTGGGAAAGAAGACACAGGAGTCACCTGCCAGCCCTGACAACTCCCGGACAGAGCGCTGGGCTGAGATCTGTCAGAAAGCCTCCCCCAGGCAGCCTCACTCACCCACTTGGGCGCTGCAGTGATCCCCCACGCAGATCTCAAAGCCTGGAGATAAATGACCTGCAAAAATAGAACAAAAGACAAGGTGTGGTGGGATTGGAGTTGGGGGGAGAAGGTGAAGGGGAAAGAGTGGGAAAAGAGACCTGGAGGAGAAGGGAGAAAATGAAGAGGACTGGTATTCTCCAACGTTTGGCAATGGATCTGGATCGGAATGTCTGTCAAATTAGAACCGCAAGCCTTGTACATTTCCCCAACCTTTGGAAGAAAGATGGTAATAAAGACTTTTGGTCTGTGGGAGGGAAATTGAAATCAGATCCAATAACCTGAAGAGCTTGCATCCCCTGGGAAGCTTGGAGGTTTAATTAAGGAATGTTTGTAAAGCTCTGAGAGATTCTAGTTGAAAGATACCCAGTGAAAAGTACCAGGTTGTGGAATTTACTGCTGGACTTGGAGGCCGCAGCAGCGTTTTTTTTTTTTTTTTTTTTTCAAACCTGAAGCTCACCAGCCTTGTCCGAGATTCAAACTTCAGGATGCCTTCCTCTTTTCTTTGAATGTGGGTATTTCCACCAGTGAGTAAATGACTTTCCATCTGAGCCTCTTCCCTGCCTAACTTCAAAGCCTCTGACTGCAGTTTACATGAAAGCAACAAGTCCTCCCAGAGAAAAACTGACAAGAAAAACCCTGGAAGTCTAGGCCTCTGGACATACCACTCTCTTTTCCGGCCAGCGCAACAGCCCCAAATTCCATGTCTGTGTATAATTATGTCAAAAGAAGCCACTCAAACCAGCGCCCAGTCAGCAATTAAACGCCACCCGGAAAGAATGAAAAGGCTGAACTTGGCTGTACATGGATGAACATGATGTGTGGTTAAATGTCAGAGCCGGGAATCTGATGAATGTCCCCCAGCCCCTGTTCTCTAAGTCCCGTGAGAACCGGTGAACTTCAGCATCGCCCGATGAGCTGACCTCACACTTCTTCCACCCAGGGCAGACTGTAACGGGGAGTAGACCCTGGAGCTAAAACTGAGGTCTGGTCCTCCCGGGACAGAGCCACCCACCTGTTAAACCAGGGCTACGGAGGGAAATGCCAAAGAGCAGCCCAGTTGTCTCGCATGGGTCTGGCTTTTGTAAACTACCCTCCTCCTGCCACGACCTTTGCCAAATCACCAGATCCAACCAGAAACCCCCCAGCCCCAGCTCCCACCACCCTCGGGTCCAGAGAACCAGGGAAAGCAAAGAAAACTAAGAGAATGCCAGCGCCCTTCTGAGTATTACCTGTGCTCTTCTTTGTCTCCGGGCAGCTGCTGGTCAGGCAAGTGG
This sequence comes from Solenodon paradoxus, assembly GCA_004363575.1. Taxonomy (NCBI): domain Eukaryota; kingdom Metazoa; phylum Chordata; class Mammalia; order Eulipotyphla; family Solenodontidae; genus Solenodon; species Solenodon paradoxus. The sequence goes on from RJWH01000814.1 coordinate 22,653, forward strand.
GAGGGTAGTGGCAGCTGGTCCAAGACTCAGGGGCCTCTGTGACTCCACTCGGCTGGGAAGGAGGTGCCAACGGCAGCTGTGAGCGCCACCAAAGCCCCCTTGCTTTGACAGTTCTGGTGCCTCACCCCCCCCTTTTATGGACTCGAACCTCCCCCTGTGGCTCCCCCTCGCTGAGCACAGGCTGCTGGGAGCCAATGGGAAAGTAGCTGGGAGTAGTCAGAGCCACAGACCCCCGGGCCCTTCACTTCCAACTCCCCAGGCCCTGCACAATAGGCTCCTCTTCCTGCCGGGGATGTGGAGGAGGGCGGCAGCCAGCCACAGCGGGGTGGATTCTGGGTGTACTGCTGTTTGTCACTTGAAATCCGGCCACTTCAGTCTCTGATGCATTTCCAGGAGAGTGGCAGAAAGAAAAATGAGAGCGAGGTAGGGACGAACAGAGACAGAAAGAGTTAGAGAAAAACAGGGAGACACAGAAAGGGAGTCACAGAGAGAGGAGAGCGAGAGTCAGACGTTTATAGCAGCAGAGATAGACAGATATAGAGACAGGTGGTTGTGGGGGAGAGAGGGAGAGGGAGAGAGACACACAAAGATTCCAAGAAAAAGGGACAATGTCAGAGAAACAGGGGTGATACAGACAAAACAGGGAAGGAGTCCCCCAGACAGCCACCGAGAGCGTCAGAGATGAGAATAGCCCAGGAGACAAGTAGAAACAGGGTCAGCAGAGACGACAAGAAAACCAAGAAAAATGATTGTTGGTCCCAGAACCGGCAGAAACAGACCCGCTGAGCGATAGTGCGGAGAACGATGAGGAGAAGCTCAAAAACTGTCAGGGGGCACACGCCTGGGGCTGCGCACACAACTCCATGTGAGCTGCATGTGTGCAGAGCAGAGCTTCTGCCCTGCACGCGCTTGCCCCCCACAGTCTCCTCTGGAACGTGCCCAAGCTGGTGCCAGGCAGCTCTGGCAGGAGCACAGCGCTTCCGTGGCTGCCAGCTGTTCCCTTGTCTCTGGCAGCTACACCAAACAAGTGCCTGAGAGGCCCAGATAGGGGCTGTGCAGTGCCTTTGCACACGCCGCAGTAGGGGGCTTACCCACCTCCTGGGCCCTGAGCAGTGCCAACAGCGGCTATGGGCTGCACTCTTCATGCTGCAGCTACCTTCCAGAACGCCGGGCTTCTGAGTTTGGACGGGAACACACTTCTCTCCTTGGTCAACAGCAGGTAGGCAGTCTGTGGTTGGAGGAAGCACCCATTGAGAAGTCTGGCAGGTGCGGTCCATGGGCACCTATGCTGTAGCAGGCTGTCAGCCAAAGGGGCTGGTTTAATCCTCACCACCTGGCCAGGTAGGGAATGCATCCCCATCCTCCTGCAGATGAGCTAAAGGAGGCTTGAGAGTTGAGAACCTGCCCAAAGACACCCAGCAAGTAAGTGAGGAAGCTCAGGCCCAAACCTGCGTTTATCTGACCCCAGCGTCCCCTTTCCCTCCCTCAGCCCTCCATGGGCCTGAATCCTTGGATCTGCCCACCCTGAGAGGTCAGGGTCAGGTGCTCCCTTCACTGAGATTCTGTCTCTCCACCACTAAGATGTAGGAGAAGTTTGCCCTTGAGAGTATTGAAGATGTAGGTCTGGTTCCCACCTCTGCCACTCATCACTGGCGAGACTGCAGATAAGGCTCCAAGTTTGGCCTCAGTTTGTACCTCTGTTAAATGGGGGTAACAGAATCTAAGTCATCAGACCCTTGTGAGGGTAAAATGAGAGAAGGTACCTCACACTGCCAGCACTTTAGGAGTGCTCAGCTGTCCTGTGATTGATCACATCGCTCCCAATGCACAGGTTCTCTGGAGCGTCCTCCTCTCCTGCATCCACTTCGGTAAAGCAGGAGCGCAGAACAGGCCGTTGGTTGAGCACCTGCTGTGTTACAGACATTTCACGTTTTGCTGTATCTTCACCACGAGAAATCATGTGGCACGGGGGGCAAGATGCCTCCTCAAACAGACAATGCAGCTGAAATTCAAGGGGGCCCAGCCACACAGGGAGGAAGAGGAGTTGAAGCCCGTATATCTGGCCACAGTGCCTCAGTGGCCACGCTCCTGCCCCATCTGGAGGTGAGGTCTCCGCCTCCCTTTGAGAGGGCTTTTCGGACTCCAAGTCTGCCGTTTCTCATCTTACTCTCTCCCCAGGCAGCTCTTTCGGGTGAAGGGCAAATGTAAAGGATTTGGAGGCCTGTGCGGGAGGCCCTGATGCCCGTGTCTGATGGCGGTGGCCCAGGCTCAGCAAGCACTTGGCCACACCATGGCCTGGCTTCCTGCCTGGATGCCCGGGCTTGGGCGGAGTCTGTTCACTGCCACCCTGGGAATCTGGGAGCCCAGATTCCTCTTCGCCCCCAAGGCCAACTCCTCACCCCAGTTGCTCTCTATTCTCTTCGGTTCTCCTCTTCATCCTCCCCTCCCTCCCTACTTCTATGAGCCCTTGACAATGGCCTTGGAATAGATGCTGAAATGGGTCAAATGGCTGCCATTCCCGGAAGTCAGAGGCACCAGAGGAATCGAGGAGCGGGGCCTCTCTTGACCACTGCTCCACATGGAGAAGGGACAGTGAGGGCAGAGGGCGAGGCGTGTGGAGGAGTCTGCTCTAAGTCATTTGTATTTAACACCCCTGCCCCCAGAGACTATTGTCAGCCTTTCGTTTCTCTTTCCTTCCTCCTGCAATGCTCTTTACTCACACAGATGCACACCTGTACACACATGCACACACATACAAGATGGAGTCAGAATAGCATTCTCCTTTAGTCCTAGAACTTGTCATAAAGCTCACCCTTCTCCCAGGCTCGGGGTCACATCACACTCCAGGGGCAGCGCGTGTGCAGTGGGACATGATAGACCCTGATGAGCTCACCCAGGTTTGAACCTTGGCCCTCCTACTTACTCACTATGTGACAACTCTAGCTCCCTCACCTCTCTGAGCTCGAGTCATTTGAAGGTGGGGCATGAACCCGGCTTCCTGCAGGTGTCAGGACTAGTTCCCACGCTCTATCCTGCTCCTTCCTCTGTGTGTCCTCATACACAACGGGTCTCTAACTGGAATCCTAACATGGGCAAAATGCAAAGACGTTTTGGAAATATTTGAAATAACCAACCCTCAAATTATTCTGTCAGGTAGGAATAAGGCAGGACTTGGCAGAAGATGGAAACGTCAACCCAACCAGCATTTCTTAAAACCCTTCATCCATTCAATGCAATGCCTGCCCCACTTTACGGATGAGGAGCAGACACCAGGAGAAGGTTAATTGCTTGCAGCTAGAAAATGACAGACACCGCCTGGCACCAGGCCTTCTGTGCCAGGTCCCAGCGAGGTCTGACGAGGTGTGCTGCTTCTCAGCGTCCCGCCGCCCAGGCTCTGACCCCTTCACAGAGCTCTGCGTTTCCGCGGCTCACGTGTTGCCCTGAAAAGACAAGACCATGTGACAGGGATCACTGGGTGGATTCAGTGGAATTTGACACTCTGGTCAGTTTCCAATCTCTAGGGTCACTCTTCATTCTGCAGTGTGCCCAGTGTGAGCCCCAGAGGCCCACACCTGCTGTTGGTGCCAGAGCCAGGCCTGCACGTGGCCACTAGGGGCACAGAGAAGGGGGCCGGAGAAGCTGTGCTCAGAGCAGAGCAGTGCTCAGTCTCTCATACTTTCACACCAAGATGTCACGACGTGCTACTCCGTGCTTGACCTAGGGACTGAAGTGTGCTGCGCACAACTCTGGTGCCCATGGTCCAGGCGGGGACACCGACGTAGGCACAAGCAATGCCCACGGGTGTGACGATCCCTGCGCTGGGAGGAGAACTAGAATGCTGTGGGACACAGAGGAGGGACCCCCAACCCAGCCTGGTGGGGATGGGAGGTCGGAGCAGGGAAGTCACGTCCCAGGAGAAAGTGAATGCTAAGTGAGAAGTGGTGACAGGTAGGTGCAGTCCAGGCCAAGGGAAGGGAAGGACAACCACTCAGGCAAAGACCCAGAGGCAAGGAGAGTGGAGGAGCATGTCATCCTTGAGTCATCCTGCCTCCCCTCTTTCTCTCGCCCACAATTCAACTTGTCAGCCGTCTTCACTGTGACTCTTGCCCTGGGCCACCCCCATCGCTTCTCTCCCAGACAACTGCACCAAGGCCACTGGCTGCTGTTTCACACTTACCCTCTACCCACCATTAGCTTAGCAGCAGGAGAAAGAAGCTTAAAAATGCAGCTTGGGCACACCCTGGTGGAGTCACGGTTAG